>JAPZPC010000236.1:0-46865 GCA_037952705.1 Haplographium delicatum
TATGGATTTGTGGGTGCCTAGCCAATTAGGCGAGGGCAGTCATGTGATGGTCAGGTGATACTGACTTCAACACAAAAGAATACAAAAAATAGGTCAAGGATCTTCCTAAAAAATATACAGAATAGGTAAAAGATGCACAGGCTAAGACTAAAGACTATGTATTTCCCTATATAGTAGTCGTTTAGATTAATATATAATTTTTAATGTAGGGTGTTGCAAATCGGTTTAAAAAAATGGCGTAGCACTGAGAAGTGGCGTAGCGGTGAGGTGGACGATTAGTATTAATTATAGACTAGTCTCTACCCTTTTACGCTGTATCTTTTCCTTCTGTACTTTATCTTATTCTTGATCTGTTTTGACTCCGGAACCACTCTTACTCTGATCTGAGCTTCACTCTTCACGCCATCCATACACGCCCTACTCCCCAGTGAATTGTAATAGTATCAGAGACCACGTGATGGAGTTGTGTGTAAGCACAGACCTGATTCTAGCCAGTAGGCGATCTACCTTTTTTTTAACAGTTTTGCCGAAACGTGCGACTGGAATAAGTGGTAGGAATTTTCACAGCGCTAATGCGCCTTTTGTAATCAGTGTGACATCATGCCCAGATAGTGAATCATATCTGCTAAAGCATCGAGCTCACCCTACTGCCAGCTCTCTTTTAATACGGCTTCCGACCGTTAAATCCATCAGGCAGTGACTGAATAACGGCAGCCAGCGGCATGACCATCTCGCCTGTCCTTTAACTCCGAAAATAAGCTGCGCAACCCGTGCGTATCATCGTCATGTTACCAGAAGAAAGGGCCGCAAGGTACGCCCGCACATCATGCATCCCATGCCGGAAGAGCAAGCGCCGTTGTGACAGAAAGTTTCCTAGTTGCAATCTTTGCACCCGAAAGGACATTGAATGTAGCTACCTTGCACGCCGTGAGGTTGTCCAGGCCTCACCGAGCTGTACACGTGATACTTCATCGTTGGAACGATCCTCACGTGAGCGCGGGCCCAACCTGTACGTCTTATCTTCGCCAGTACTGACAGTGTTGTACAGAGTCTTGGGCTCATGCTATCTACTTCCTCGCACCCTATGTCTTTCAGCAAACACGGCTCGAACTTCCTAGGGCTAATCTAAGAGTCCCTGACGAGGTTTCCTCCTTGATAGGCAATATCTCTTCCATCCGCAGCATCGCAGCAATCTTCTTTAAAGAAATCCACAGATGGCTAACAATTGTCTCCAAAGAAGTCTTCTTCTTGCACTTGCTCAACCCTTTGGCCAAGCGACAAACTGAGCTTAGCCTTCTTACGCTCTGTATGAAGCTTTGTTGCACCGCCCCGTCCGACGAAAACAACCAAACAGACTTATACCTTACCGCTAAGCAATTTTATCATCAAGTGGAGGCGGCCGGGTTCCTCTCTATACCTGTGCTCCAATCAGGAATCCTCATTGCTTTCTACGAGCTGGGGCAGGCTATCTATCCAGCCGCTTACCTCACCGTGGGCGCTTGTGCGCGGTATGGACTAGTGCTAGGACTCGATAAGTATCTTATAGCCTTGGAAGGGGATAGGGACGAGCCACGCTCCTGGACTGAAGCGGAAGAGAGGAGGAGGGTGTGGTGGGCAGTGCTGATATTCGATCGGTGAGTCGGTAAAAGTTCTCCACCATATCACTGAGCTGGGTGAGAAGATTACCTCTTGGGTCAAACTGCTAATTTTTCTAAAGCTACATAAGTCTTAGTAATCCGCTAAGACCATTATCGACCGAAGATCCAAAGTTTGACAGCTACCTGCCAGTAGATGATACCGCGTGGGACGATTCCGTAAGACTCAAGATCTTGTTCGATATAGGGATGCCCCTAATGTGCGTAACTATAGACAACGAAGCCTTCCGATGCTGTTATGATATCAAACGGATTTACGCTTAAAATGGGAGGCTTCGCAAGGTTATGCCAGGCTGCCTATTTGCTAAGCCAGGCCCTCCGCATAATTGCAAACCCTGCAAGTACACGTTGTGCAACAAATCGACACAATGAGATCACCCAACTACGACGAACACTAATCGCCCTTGTCCATGCTACGGATAGCGAGTCCACAATCAGGAAACTAGAACTATGTGCACAGTCGGCACTTTCCTTAAGGTTAGTATATCCTAGCGGTCCCATAAAGAAGCGTAGAAAATTAACAAATAGAAAGCACAATCTTACTTCTTCACGAGAATCAAGAAAGGATCTATGATACCAATAACGAGCGCCAACCTGAGCAGGCATCGTCGGAGTCGCTCTGTTTTGAGACTCGTACTGCTCTAGATCGATTATCATCGGCGGCCTTGTCATACAATGAAACATGCTCCCAAATCCCGGCTTCAGCAAATGCTGCGCCGGTGTTTATCGTACATGTCATGTATCAAGTGGCGTGTACCTTACTGAGACTTGCTCAAGGCGTGTGTGATGAAGAAACGAAGGAGATGATAGAGACGTTGAAACGATTCCTCCGTCTAATCGAGCCAAGATGGCGGGTTGCGGGCAAGTTATGAAGAAGAATCCGTTATTATACTATAAGACAGCTAATCTTGTCCTCCAGGAGTTTACTTAAATGTTCTAGAGGCGCAGGAGATCACTTTGTCTTTTGAGAGCACCAAAACAGAATATATTGGTATCCAAAATAGCCTTGAGCAGTCAACCTTTCAATGAGCATAACTTGATTGCAAAGATCCGTTACATAATCTATCTAAAAAGGAATCTTAGTGCCGTCAAAATTGAAGAACCAACCCGAATCCTTGATCGTGAGACCATCCAGAACCTTCATGCATCCGGCAGCGGATTTCTCAACTGGGACGTTCTCAATGTTGATGCCATGACGCGCAACGAAGTCGACGAGTGTACTACCCATACTAGTAGCGCCAACCCAGCCTGTCGTCGTCTCATGTCAGTGAACCGGAACACTTACCCTACTTTTTAACATCGGGGGAGGCAAAATTAAATCTTACCAGGATGGACAAGAGCTATAGTAATTCCGTCGGCCTTCAGAACGGGGCTCCATTTCCGGGCCAGCCTGGACAGCGTTCCGCCGTTAGATAACTCCAAGACAATTAAGGGGTACTACGGTTTAGAAATTATGTCTCTCCTTACATATTAAGTGCCGCTCTGGAGACAGCGTACGCATTTCCAACGTTTGGCATATTAGGAGCCAATTCGATTGAGCCAACATTAGAGGAGATGATAAAGATCTTCTTGGCAATGCTCTTCCGGATAAGTGGGAGGAATTCTCGCACTAGCAGAAACGAGGCAGTGACGGTGAAGCTCAGCTCAGATGCGAGCTGTTCGGCATCACTGTAACCACTATTAGCATCTACGAAATCAAGTAGCCTAAAAATGAGACCGCTTGAGCATACAGGTCATCGAATATCGTCACTGGGTTGAGGTTCACGCCGGCGCTACTGATGAGATGGTCCAGTCCGTCTGGAAGCAGCAGGGCCGTTTTTTCAGCGGCCGAGCGAATGCTATCAGGCTTGGAGACGTCAAGGTCAAGGAGGATAAGCCGGCCGTTTTTGTTTTGAGCTATAAGCTCCTGTAGGCCGGATGAGCTGGCCGAATTTCTAGCAGTAGCGATCACTGTATTGTCATTATCCCTGAGCTAAAGTTTTTGGTGTCAGATATTAGAAGACTTGCACAGAGAGACTTCTGCAGAAGTTGTAAGGAGCCTGTGAGACCTACCAGCTCAGCCGTAAATGCCAGCCCGAGGCCCCGGCCTGCCCCTGTGATTAAGTACGAAGGCATAGTTTTCAAAGTTGAATTTTCATATATTAATAGAGAACTAGGATTGATTCGAAATCTGGAGAGGAGACTCGATTCAGGCTTGAATTCGATGCTGTGGTGTTTGCAATCTTCATCTTGGGAACATCACACCCTATTTATATAAATTGATCGCGTGTGAGTCGTTTCCAGATTTCTCACCTTCTTGCTCGTCCTTTCCGAAAGACCTAGTAAATTCTCTCGAAACTATTGACTCTGCTAATTATTCAGCAGATTGATGCGCTGTCTCTCTTCAGCTTGCGGCGCTTAAGCCGCAGAATCCGCAGCCCCGCAAAAAAACCCGCAGCGGCCCGCAGCGGCCTACTGTTTCCGCAAAAGACTTACCAACGCCCGCAATAGCTCAAAGTTATGTGGAGAAAAGACCTTATGTCCAGCTTCTTTGCTGCCAAATCGAAAGGCAGGGGGCCAGAAGAATTATTAATCATGACTATGACTTGATTCTCCTTGACGGTAAGCCTTTGACCTGAGAGACATATAGATGAAGTGTTCCCCTCAAACGTAGAGCTCAAGCCGACCTCCCGACAAGCTTCCAGCTACACAGTCAACGGAACGCTCTCAACACCATCACTTCCTACATTTCTCGATTTTATTCGGCCATATCCCACTACATCAGCAACCATGGGTGCCGATTTCACGGGCTTCAAGGATCCAAAAACGGAAATATCGTAGAGGCCAAGGGCCATAGCGAACCAGAGCAACAAAGGTCATCATTAAGATTTCGCACTGCGGAGTCTGTGGTACCGATGAGTACTTCCACCATCATGAGAAGAATCTCGGTCACCAAGGTGTTGATATCATCACTCGGGCCGGCTCTTCTGTTCGTGATATGTTCAACTTCGACGTAGGTGACCAGTCGGCATGGGTTGGTTTTACAAATTCTGTAGACACTGCAAGGCTTGCTTGACAGGTACTAACTAAGCAACCGTTTGTGAACTTGCTAGCTTGAAGTGCTTACCAGACTGTTCCCAGGTCTTGGACGTAATGTACTAGCTACTTATCTTCGGCAATTCCAACGGGAGCAGGGCGACTTTGGGACTGCTATCGCCTAGGATGTGTCGACTATCTTCAAGCTGCTAGATGAAATTGCCTCTGAAGATGCTAGTGCGCTGATGTGTGGCGGCGCCACAATGTGGAGTCCTCTGTAGGAGTCTGGCATAAGGCCTAGTGACCGTGTCGGCATTGTAGGCATTGGCGGACTTGGCCATTTGGCTATCCAAGTCGCATTCAAGATGGGAATGGAGGTAGTTGCCTTCTCGGGCACGGAATCCAAGAAACAGAATGCCCTTAACTGGGGGCGTCTGAGTTCTATGTCACCAGCGGAGTGGACAAATTCGAGGGCATTGCTAAACTGCGTGATGGCAAGATGAGGTACCGTGGAGTGCTGCTTACAGAATAGATAAAGAAAAACACAGAATATGACAGTCTAAGTACAAGTTTTATAAGTCTAATTAGTCAAGTCATGAATGGATTGTCCTTTCAAGTAAATAACGCGCCCATATGGTCTGGTGTGAGGAAGCCGTTTCAATTGTCTTGGATACTCTCTTATTATCTCGCAGATGGGTTTGTTCTGCCTTTTTCGCAGCCTAGGTGTTGTTTCCTAGTTAGTGTTATCCTATCTCTCGGCGTTGAACCCTTGATATCCGGTCAGGGTTAGACAAAGACGACCTCGTGGATTTGCAAAAGTTAGTAACTAAAATAAGTAAAAGGCACTAAAACGTAAAATTAACAAGTATAAATCCTATATGATTAATATAGGAGAAGATAGACCTAGTTTAAAGTAAGTAGTCTTAACAGTTCCTTATTTGAATTAGTAATATTATAGTAGAATCAGATTTTCCTATATTAATTAAATAAAAACACTCTAGAAGAATATTCTTTACGGGCTATAGGTTTTATCTCCAAGATATAGATGAATACTCTCATTTCGCAAAATATCTTTCGCCAAAATTTCAAGATATACCGCATTCCTCTGGCACCGCAGCAGATTCCTGTACGATAACCGGAGTGCTTTCAAAGTCAGTCTTCTACTCAGCTCAGCTTATGATCCCCCACTACTACCACGTTATCGAGATACCACTCTATGAGATGTTGGCATGTTTCCTCCCCCGGTAATTGCATCAAAACTATTATAATATCTTACTTACTACTATTTACTAAACCCAAAACCTATCCTCCATAACCTGGTCGGATATACCCCAAACGTTATATAGTAATAGGGCAATAATTCTTTTTGTTATAGGTCGCGCGCCTGTTACTATCACGCCTTGCTTAGATTCCCGCCAGACAGGAACTAGACTAAGATTAGCAATATAAGTCCTAATTTTGTTGAGATTGCATGACGTTGATTTCACACAGCTTGCTACTTCTAGAGCAAGGGTTAGAAATGGCGACACCTTTTAAGGCACTGACAACACTCATACAAATTCTAAGACAATGACATACAAACTTAGAGTAGCTGCTTTTACTTTGCGTAGAATGAACCTAGAAAATTTTTTATAATCTATTTTAGTTCAAATTATGTAAAAGCAATAGTATTTCTATTTAAAAAATTAAAAAACCCCTCTTACTTTCTTAAACCTAAGCGAACCCTAAGACCTTGAATCATCTACCATATATTCTATAGCCCAAAAATCTCACTAATAGTATCAAGAACTTTGTAATATCAGATCAATTTCAATGACGGCTTGGTCTACCATGAGGCACTGGCATTTCCTATGTATTCCCAAAATCCCATTGCCGCTTTGAGATGGGTAGAAAGCGTTGAGCTGTGTTTCATGGCATGGGCAGATAATGTCCAGGTTCTTGCTCTCTAGTTCGGCGATCGCGACTTGATCTGGAAGAAGAGGGAAGGAGGAAAATTGTGCACCGATGCCTCGAAGAGCGTCATTGTTAACGGGCTGACCTTGATAAGTGGAAATTCCACGGTCGCTTGGTGGGAGCTGAGGGTTAGTTGACGTGATTACAGTTCGTAAATTTCCTTGTCTTTTGAGGCGTTAGTATTCACTACTCTCGATTTATGCAAGGACAGTATAGAAAGAGGCTGGCCTTGTGGCCATCTGCTGACACTTTGAGACTGGAGCTACTTACCTAGTTGAACAATGCCGAGAAGAAGATTTGGGAGCCTGAGCCATGACGTTGTAATAAGTAATACTCAAACTGTAAAGGAGATTTGATTTTGCTTCTGTGTCCATAGCATTGCGAGAAAAGATTTCGTCGGAGGGAGAAATGTGCATCACTTTATACAACTTTTCCTACGAATCTATATGGTATTTCTGATCAAGCTACTGAAACCATGATACTAGACCTGCATGATTTGCATTATTAATAAATGAGACATCGAGCTTCTGGGGCAACTATTATCTCTCTCGTGCTCTCCTTCATTAATCGAGTTTGGGCCAACAAACTCATTTATCATAGGGTTAAAAGAGCTCATTTATCTCGCCGGGCTTGCCTCCCGAGCTTTATTGGATATTGAACCTTTGTAAATAAAGCATTAAAGCGAATCGCAAGGATTTTGTTTAGAGAACTGCGGGGGGGCTACCTCTTTTCTCCAGCGTGTGTTCTACGATTTATATCGGCATTGCTTATTGGACATTGTATTTTTGTAAAATGGACAATTGTCGGATTGATGGAGTCAAAATAATTAGCGGTGAAGTTGGCAGTCATACAATATTGTCAAAGTTGCCACTATGCTCCCAATACGATATTAAGTCGATCGATTATTGGGTATTGTACTTTTGTGAGCAGATCGATTTAATCCGTTTAGGCCGAGTAGGCGTTGTCAGGCATGGGGCTTCGTCACAAGTTATAGATGTTGCTCACTCTGTATCTTTTGATTGGAAGTTGTCCTTTATTTAAACCTTAATTCCAGGATGCGCGGTATTGTGGCTTATGGCAGTGCGCCTAGGCATGCGCGGATTGACCGCCATTGATTACGAGTCGCCCTTTCATTGGTGACTGTTCTTTTGTGCTGCTAGATTTTCCAACATTTTTCTGCAAAGGGCTTTCCGGAATACCGGGATAGCATTAGTCGAGCTCTATTCAGCCTTGCACACATAGTCACAAAGATTTGGACCATATGTGTAATCCGAAGAAGCGATGCGTATATAAACCTTCCACTCACTACTTGCTTCCAACCTAAGACCTTTTTACTCAAGAGCGTTCGTGTTGTCTAATAATACCCAATATATTTTTTGCATGATGGACGCAATTGAGGGCGAGGCTTTGAACGCACCCCAATCATTCTTACACATCCCTTTTAATCAACGATGGGAGTACCTCAAGCCTGTGATCAGGCGTTATTATATTGATCAAGGCTACAAGCTTAGCGACCTTGCTCAGATCATGAAGGAGTGCCACCAGTTTGATGCTTCGTATGTCCACTTCTTCACACGATGTATTGGCTCATCTAATAGAGTCTATAAATTTAGTGAACGACAATACAAATACCATCTCAAGAAGTGGGACGTTGGAAAGATCGTACCGACGAGTGTAAAAGAAGACGCCTGTAGGGCTCTCGGAAAACGAAGCCGAGAAGCTGCGACAACGTCGAGTGTTGAATACAACGGGGAAAGAATTGATAAGGCGAAGTTGCGGGGGTATATGATTACCATGGCAAGGCAAGACAATGCTCTCCGATTGAGCAACAATGTGTTTGTACTTCGAGGTCCTGCAGCTTTTACCTCGCTGATAGAAACCATAGCTTCATACATTGGAACCTGCCATATAAGGCTCTCAAAGCCTCGAAAATGCAGCTAAATGATATGGCTTCTCCATTTGGATTTCAAATATCAACGCCAAACCACATCTCCATAGCAAAGCTGGACACTTTACAGAACGATCCATCTGCAATAAATGATCTGTCTCCTAGGAATATTCGGTCCCCGAATGATGCTCCTACTCCAACAACTCTAGCCGTCCGCAAAAAACAGATGGATGACCGAGCAAAACTTCTTATTCAAGGAAGGCATGATGAGCTTTTGGATTCCATGGATAAAAACGAACGTCAGTAAGTATTCTTAGTCTTTAATTAACAGTCATATTCTCTAACTCGCTTTGAAGAATAGCCACGACATGGCTGTATCAGTTCTGGCTGTTCTCGTACAAAACTGCGAAGCATTGGGGACGGGGACCTCTGGACTGGTCTGCGAGCGTTCTTCGCTTCACTGATTTTCAGGATCACCGGACCACCGCTAACACTCCTCAAGCTTTCAGCGGAGCTTCAGTGGACATACATGATCAGGACAGTGATATACATAGGGATAACCTACCACATCAGTACATATTGGAGCCTTCCGAGCTGTGCCACTGGAGCATACATGCTATTGACGATCTGGAGTATGAGAGGGTTATCCCATCTCCTCCTGAACCAATTGAAGATTTTGAGGCTATTGACGAAAACGAATGGCCAGATTGGTCTGACGACCATGAAAACATCAGTTTCGTCGACAAACTTCAGGCTGCTCTCAAAAGCAATAGCTTCAGCAGTGTAGACATTGATGATCTTCCACTCTCGCTGTCGAAGATCATACAGGCTGCGGAGGAGTCTCCAGATCAACTTCTATTGGAGGCCATTGGTTTCGCAATCATGTCTCGAAACGAGGGGCTGCTATGGGAACTCATCGATGACATTGATCTACTGGATTTAAGCAGTTTGTCACCCTTTCACCTGGCCGCAACTTACGTTAGCGGAGCCAGGACATGTTGCAATGTGTTGAACTTTGTCGTGGCGAACTTATCCGGTCCAAATACGTCTCAGCAGCTATACGTCAACCCACTTGGACATACTGTTCTAGATACATTAATGATGAGTATCTTGAAGTCGCACACGACATGTCTCCCCGTCATTGTCGACGATAGATTTGCAAAGGACCAGAGATTCGCTGGAGAGGATTTGGACGTGTGCGGGAGATGGGATGTAGATTCTCCGTGTACTCGCAAGCTTCTAGCAGAAGGAACATTGACCATTCCCTTCAATTGGAAGCACATGTTCTGTCATACCTCTGCCCAAGCACTTTGCCATTCTATCGGAACTCTCTTTGGAACAAGGTTCGCTCCAGACATCAACACCCCCAGTGGCTTGTTCATGAAACAATGTAGCTGTGGCCAAAGATCGCAACTGCTACCATTGCATTGCCTCGTCATGGTTGCTTTCCATATATCTCAAAATGGGAGGCCGGGAGAGAATTTGTTCGGGATTGTTGCATGTCTTGTCTGCCTGCTTGTCAACGGAGTGGACCCACTTCTCACAACAAATGTGTCAATGAATGTCCTTATAGGTGGAGAAATGGCTG
Source organism: Haplographium delicatum (assembly GCA_037952705.1). Taxonomy (NCBI): domain Eukaryota; kingdom Fungi; phylum Ascomycota; class Leotiomycetes; order Helotiales; family Hyaloscyphaceae; genus Haplographium; species Haplographium delicatum. The sequence goes on from JAPZPC010000236.1 coordinate 10,100, forward strand.
ACTTATGCTCCCACTACAACCTTGACCCTCTGCGATTTGCAGAGCAAATACCAGAAGTTATTATTTCATGCTGGACAGATGACGTAAAATTAGGTTGGGCTGTGTTTTGTAAAGTACTGGCTTTCGCTCAGGTGGAACGTCGTAAAAAACAGACGGGAACCTCTAATCACCGTTACTACGAGTTTCCCAAGCTGAACAATAACTTCAACGACCTCATGTTTGGGGAGGACTATGTAGGTAACGGGTACACGCCAAATTTCAGGAAAGAAGACAGTGACGATGACGTGGACGAAGATGAGGAGCTGTGGTGCCGCCACCATAAGCGACACGGAAACTTCTACGACGGCAGTACGCAGATTAGTCTTCTTTGGGCTGCGATCCAAACAGAGTTGCTTACATACCGGAAGGTTGAGGTGAATGATGCTTGGATATCTAAGAATTTTGTAATGGCGTCTCTTTTGGGTGGGCTAGAGAACGGTTTCGGCGCATCTCTCCTTCCCCTCATCGAGAATAAAATGATGAAGCCTGTATGCCGCTGTGGCCGGTTTCAAGAGGCTCAAGATGAAGCTTGTGCAATGGTACAAGAGGCCTCAGCCTGGTACTTTTCAAATACTGATATTTGGACGCGAGCGACGTATATCATAGTCCCGGAATATCGATGGGAACTGTGGTATCGCCATTAGACCTGCCTCAAGCGGATGTTTTGAATTAAAAAAAACCTTCAGATTGAGATGATACAAAATTTTTCAATATAATTAGTGGCTACAGCTTCCTGCTTCTATGTCATGGGTTTACAATGACTTATTCAATCAAATGGCATTCCCTATATACAAGAAGAATAATAATCTAAAGAGGGAGAGAGCGAGAATGAGTTCTCTGAACTATATACCAAACTGCGTGTCACGGGTTCGTACGGTTCTTATTCAAAAGCGTAGTGTACCTCAATTCAAGTTAAGAATGAATGTTGGTGCCTAAGGCTAAATGCAGCCTGAGGCCGCAAGATGAGGGGTAAATCCTGTAGGGATTTCCCTGCTTTTGCCACTGTAGATACAGTGGAAAGAAGCCTGTAGAGCTAGAATCGGAGTCGCCGTACAGGACTAATTTTCAGCTGTACAGGGTGGAATTCCCAGCTGTACAGGGCAGCAGAGCCTGTAGCTACAGCATGTGATTCAGGGGAATTAGGGCCTTCAGCACCTATAAATATGGGGTACTTACCACCGTAGAATAAGTCAGTCGATTTAGTCAATTCAATTCAGTTGCTTACGTTAGCTATATGCCCCACTTAAATATACCTGTACAACACTGAGCCACTTGGTACCTTGTCAGGGTACCAAGCGCTAGCAGAGGAAACCGGGGAGGGTACCAAGTGGGACGAAAATCATTTGGTACCCTCGATTTCTACCCCTAATAATCGCTCTTAGTTGACCATAATAAGTGGTTTCCCCATACTAAACTCCCGTGCGTGCAAAGGATGGTTGCAAGCGAGGCCAGCTCTTCTTGCCCGGGTGCAAAGAGGACTATAGGACTACAGAACCAGAACTCAAGCAAGGATGATCAGAGCCCCATTATTTAAACGAGGCGAGCGTTTCTTGCCCCTGGGTGCAAAGGCTGGTCATAGAATTGAACGGTTCTCCTTTACGTACTGTAGGTGTTTGCGTCAATGTTAGTTTTAATAGCTCGTGCTATAGATTACCTGAGCCTTTGGAAATCCCACCTGCAATAGCATTCTGTAATTCGATTCTGTTTCACGTGAGTTCTGGCTGATTGCGTAGCACCGTGATATTTAAGTCCTGATAATTATTAGTCGCAAGTTCTATAGCATCTATTTATACACTTAATCCAAAAAAATCAAAGAGAATTTGTTTTCGTTCAGAATGGTGAGCAGGGCTACTTTATCAGCAATACTGTGTGCGTTAAGGTGTAACGTAGGGCGAAACAGGTGATTGATAGCGAATAGAGCCTGAAGGAGCTGCCCTTGCGATACGGCTCCATGGCTACAAATTCTGGCCCCAAGTGAATTTAGAAAAGTGTTCAAGCATGGTTTTGGGTGCCATTTTGAATCCTAATATCCAGCCGCATTGACCGCTAGTTTAGTCCAATGTCATTGAGAAGGGTAATGTCAATTTGAGCTACAAAACCTGGTAAAATGCGCGAGGAGATTTAGACACCTTAAGCTTGAAGGGATTCTATCGACCCCTTAATATTCGTCAAGGTTTCATCTCATACCTTCGGCACATATACGGCGTGGGCGAATTTGGCCTTGAAATCCGGGTTTAATCGAGTTTGCGGGGAACCATTTCAAACATCATGGTTGCTATTGGCTACGCTAAGTCGGTGGAGATTGAAAGCCCGTCATCTTGCGCAAGGCATTTATCACACTCCAACCCTCTACCCTGCCCAAGTAATAAATACTAGGTACTCTTGACATCATCATTTATCAACAGTTGATTCTGATATCTCACAATTCCCGAGTAATCACTCATTTTGAGATCGAACATGATTGTTACAACAACGCTCTAGATATTATATATACGGAGACTAATCAAGTCAATCAGCGACGGACATTATCTTGGTATCTCATTTCCAAAGAGGAATACTAGTTGGTTTCATGTTTTAATAGAAGAATATCGGTTTCATCTATACATCTCTATACTATATAATATCATGCATAGACTAGTCACGGTAACACGACCCAGGGCCTTTCTGCCGTCGGTTTAAATGTAAACAGTCAAAGACACAAGCAACTAATATTCGGCACTCTTGCTCCGCCTATAAGCTCCGAACAATTCAGTTGGGCAGATGAGGATCTTGAGAGTGATATCTGTATTCCAGCCCCGCCCCCCCGTTATTTAGAACATCCACTGTTCTAATCGGCTCTTGAGGTGACATGACAATGGCGAATGATGAGGCTAAACTCCAAAATATTTTTATTGCCGGTAGTGCTGCCCCAAACGGCAAATTTGTCTAATTTGTTGTCTCGATTGGAGTATATAGAGGGGCCTTGGAGACCTTACTTGAGTAGAAAGACTGTTTCCCGTCCCTTTCTTCTTCTATTGTTCTAAACTCGCCGCTATATGCCGGCATCTTGTGCCATCTTCGTCATTCCAATTATTGACTTGAGAAATATTCTCCATTTTCGACGGCCATCATCATGGCAATGCGCATTCTAGTCGGTGTCCTTGCCCTGTTTGCAGCTCCTGTCTGTAGTCAAAATTTGGCTAAGTGGACTGAAGCCACCAGTGGTGTAGAGTACAATCTAGCCATTCCTGAGACGGCGGCCGCGCCGTTCGATGTATTCATGTCCATTGTTGCTCCAGCAAACATTACCTGGGCTGCTATCGCATTCGGTGGATGTATGCTCAGGAGCCCGCTTCTAGTTGCATGGAAAAACGATACAAACGTCGTGGTTGTACCTCGTTGGGCAGAGTAAGTCCATACAAACCCTATATAAAATAAAGCCCGGCTTTCACTTCCGGCACTAATAAGTAAACCATAGGGAGTACCACCCTCCTGTACCTTACAACAGTACCTCAGTTGCCGTTTACAAAACTTCATCTGTCAACTCGACGCACTGGACGGCGAACCTTCTCTGTACTGGATGTAGTACATGGACTGGTGGTTCTGTCAAGGCCCTAGGTAGTGCTACCTTCGGCTTTGGTGTGAGTAACCGCTCTGTGGCGAACCCAGCCAGTATTAATAGTAGCATCCCGTATCACAACGTTGGAAAAGGTCATTTCGAGATCAATATTACCAGTGCTCGCAACTCTCAAAGTCAATTTGACACCCTCAAGTCGCAGATGTAAAGCACAATAGGCCCTGGCATAATGATCTTTGCTCATCAGCATTTTTAAGTCGCTGTCGAGGTGTCCAATAGCTCATCAATGAGATATTCAGTAGCATGTAACGGACCGGGTTCCGGGAGCCGGGTAGGAGATAGTGTAGCATTTGAATAGTAATAGTTGAAGTGTCACGTTGTAAGAATTTTTATCAAGTAAACTTGAAGAATTAGAATACTATTTGAATTGAATACAAACCTTCAGTCTAAAGAAAACTACTTAGTTATATAACCCTTCGTGCATCTAGCTCTCGTCGGATTCTTAGACTCTCCTTGCTCTTGAGGGACACTCTATTGGATTATCGATTAAAGCCAATCAGATGATGGGCATTATCAGATCCGCGACGTGTCAGGTAGGACGCATACAGTAGAAGGGAAAATCAAGTCCTCTTCCATCTGCGATTCGGTTCACCATGTGTGATCAACCAATCTTGGCGAAAACCAATTGGGTTATGACAGGAAGGATGAAAGATGTGAACGACGAATATTAACTGTCCTTCATATGTCAAGCATGTAACGAACTAAAATTCTGGGGATCTTTTCAGGCCTTGCCTCACTAAGTCAAAAATTGAACCTGATATTTTATTCTGCTGCTGTAAAAGCGGTCGAATTATAATCAAGCAGCATTTAAACAATTATTGGTAACATTACTTGGTGTAGTCCAGGCAGTCATGGCGCCTGAAATCCTGACACTTTCGCGACACGCTTACAGTGCTCCGGCCTGTCACTTCCGATATACTCTATACTAGCCGCATCCATCTCTATTTAAACCTCATTATCAAGCAACTTTAGAAATGGTGGCATTCTCCAATAGGTCCTACAACTTACTGCATTATATTACAGCTCTTTTATCAGCAATTGATTCGTTGTAAATTCATCCTGCGCTTCGCAGACCCATCCTTGTCCACATTCTCGCCCTATTTCCATTTCTTACTAGATGCATCGAGCATACCACTTCGAAGAAACTCGACCCCCTACTCAGATTAAGTAAATACGTTGTATAGATATAGTCACTTAAGCTGGGGTACCTCGTAGACTTCGCCTTTTAGCAGATTTGATGTTTCATCTACCCTCCTGGTGCTGGCCCGCTTTGGCCTCATGCCGTATCTTCCTGTTACTGATATCCTTAACTCGTATTTCGAGATATGCAATTGTCCTACGATATTGGTCAAAAGGAAAAACTTAAGCGAGGCTAACGTGCGGCGACCTGTCTCCGAGCTGTTTGCATTAAGCCGGCTATCTCGGGATTACACTTTGTGGGGACCCCGCTAAGAATTTCACTAACCAACAGTTTTCTACTCTGATTAGTAAATTGAAGGAAAAGCATCTCTTACCCAATTGGTATTCGTGTTGTCCTTCTTGGAGACTTTTTCTTCGAGCCGATAAGCCTGAAATTATTATTAAAAAGTGCATTCATTGTGGATCTATGATGAAATAGTCAACCAATTTTAAACAATTTAAGAACAATAAACTGAAATGTTAGGAAAACATCTCGCTCACAAACAACCTAATATTGTGTGTATAAAAAGTATTTAAATATTGGTTGCATACCATGAGGATGTTTGAGGGCGCTTTTAGTCAGCGGCAACTGAGTTACAGCGCGATATCAACTATCCTCTTGCGATAAGTTTCACCGTAAAATCCTGGTTATATGCCACACCTCCAGCCACAACATATCGACCTTCATCTACAACTTCCATATCAAAGCGGCGGATTATCTAGGGGAATGAACGTTAGACATTTTCACGATTGACTCGTTACGCTTCAACGGCCGTTGGCCAATATTATCAATACTGCTTACCTCGGGAAGGAGCTTGTAGAGCTCAATCAATGCGATATCTTTTCCTAAGCAAATCCGAGGCCCTATTCCAAACACGAAATTTGCGGCCTCCATTTCAGCAGCTTTTTCTTTGCTTTCTAACCATCGCTCAGGCCTGAATGCATCTGGGTCGGGGGCGTACATATCTGGATCTCTCTGCACTACATATGCATTGCTGGTGATTTCGCTGCCGCAGGGAACAAAATGTCCGTCAATTGTTTTCCCTTCCCTCCCAACAACGCGAGCGAAAAGATTAGTAGCTGGAGGATTAAGTCTTAGGGCTTCTCTGATGCAGGCCGAAAAATAAGGCAGATGCTCCCGACATTGCTCGTACTTGATGGGAGTTGAAAGGCATCCTGCCAGTTCAGCTGCCTGAATCTCTTTTACTGCTCGTTCCTTCTTCTTCAAGTTCATGGCAAGGAAACGGAGAGTCGCTCCCAAACCTGTTCCCGTAGTGTCTGCACCGGCTTGAATGAGTAGTGTTGCATGAGCTCGTATTTGTATGGGACTCAATGGGGCTCCATCCACTCGTGCGTCAAGGCAGCTATAGACATATTGGTCTCCTTGGCGATCAATCCCAAGTGAAGGAGAAAAACTTACTGTTGTAAGAAATCCGGCTTATCCAGGTAAATGCCATTCTCCATCTCAATTTCCCGGCCAGTGACAATCTTATCTGCTTCAGACATTAGGAAGCCCATGCCGCTATCATCCACGGCCCTTGGAAGCATCCACAGATTAAGACCAGGAACTCTCATGATATAATTTCGGAAAAAAGTGAATCGTCCAACGAATCCGAAGAAATCAAGGCCTTGACGCCAACTAGCGAGTATGCTACGCTCATCACGGCTATTCTTTACAAACCCCCAAGGCTCATTAAATGACAGCATTGTCATGATGTCCGCAGCAAACTCACTATTAACTTTAGCTGCACTACCTAAAATCATATATGAAGGAGGCTCACGCTACTTTATCAGACAAAACTATAGCCTGGCGTGCTTGCGCCTGCTCATTCATCTTATCAATGAATAGTTGAACTTGATCATCTATCCTGTCTTCCCAATTGTTTTTCAAGGACCCAATGGTCCACTGTGTGGTGTCAAAAGTTAATGATTATTACGATAGTGAGAGAGGCACGGCCTTACCGGCGCACCTCCAAGTGTCTTTCTCAGCTCTTTGTGTGCCTCACCATCGAGTGTAGTAAAAAGATGTGGTGGTCCAAGTACTCCTGTACCATAGAGACCGGACTTCTGATTACATTTGGGATCGCGATATATCTCCTTCAGCGCAGAAGGTTTCGGAAATAATAGAAGGGTTGGTGAGATGCGGATAGGATAATCGGCTACACAAAGAAACCCAGCGTTAAAATTTCTCATCCTAACTGAATCCAGTTGATCTCATTTGGGAAAACTTACTTCCATACTGCTTTATCAAGCCCTGAAGCCATTGCGGTTCGATCTTCAACACGGAGATAACCGCTAGCGACAATGAGGTTGAGGCTGCGTACCACGGGCCAGGAAACCTCGCGAGAGGGTGTAAGTACAAACTATAAAATAACCGGAAACATATAGCTGAAACGGCTACTAGGGCGAGGTACAAAAGACTAGAGGAAAGAGATGGAAGCTGGGCGTCTGTTAACATAATGATAAACTAAAATCTTTTGGGAGTGATGAGACAAGGTGACTTTGGCACTGTTGGGATAAAGTACGATGTAATATAGCGATGAAAACGCAGCAACTATCAGAGGCTTCGCTCTATCGAATAACAAATCTCCTCGGCATTGTCAACGAGTTCAGTAAAATTGTAGTCTAGCGTATTTTGAAAGCCCATGAACCATGTCACCAGCCCAATTCAGATCTGAAGAACCCCGTAATCCACATCCCGGCGAATTCAATCCAATGGTGTTTAACAATACAAGGGTTGGTGGTAGAAATCCTTCTTCTACTTTGTAAGTGATACCATCAATTTGAGTTTGAATGTCCACTCCGCTTGATTAGACGGTAGAATTCCGATCTTTCAATTAAAAAATTCAGACTCTGTGCCAAATAGAGAGCGTTCCTTGTGGTTCGGGAATCGATGGCCGGTTTGGACAAAATAACAGAATCTCAGCGCAGGGACAGGAGCTCATTCGGGTGGACGATTGGGGAAATTGCGGGGAAAGGAGTCGGAATTAGTTCTCCACACTGGTCCGTGCACTCACTTGTACTCCCACGATTCACAGAGGAAATAACTCCTTTGATGTCTAGGATCTGACGCTATATATTGTGGGAAGCCTGAACTTTAATTTTCCTCTCCACCCCTGTATAGCATTCTTTGCTCATTATTGGGGGTACTAACAATTTTTTTTCAACTCAAACTAACATATTTTGCAGTTTTATCCTCTCTTCATGGCTGTCTCTGGCACGGAAGCGGTCCAGAGTTTGCCGATAGATGACAAAACTATCCAAGAAACTGTCGAATGGAGACGTGATGTGGATTCTGGTAACTCCATAGAGGAGGTATCTGTTACTCCCAAGACATGGGTTGTCGTCTTCGTAAGTGGAATATGTACAAGTTTTTGGAAGACTTGGATTGACCATCTTACAGATTCTTTCAATGGGATACGGGTACATTGCCTGAAAAGTAGACCGCAACTTATTCTATTGTGGTGCTAATCCAGTACAGCCTGTCTTTTTGGCCGATCCCTGTGATGGCAAATATAGGAAGCCAAGTCGCTGCAGAACTTAACGCCTCGCCACAAGTCATATGGTTCATTCCCGCTTGGACACTGTCTATTACTGTTTGCTTCATGATAGCGTATGTCCTCTAGAATTGTGTTACACAAAGCTTGAAATTTCATTTCATACCGTATTCTCTAATGCTTGTACAGGGGTGCAAACACCGATCTCCTTGGTCGAAGATGGTTTCTTGTGGGCGGCAATATAATATGTGTCGTAGGGCATCTCGTGGTTGGCACTGCTAAACATGCCAATTCTGTTATAGCGGGTATGGCTGTTGCTGGCTTCGGTGGTGCAAACTGTCAGATGGCTGCCTTTGCTCTCTCAGAATTGCTACCGAATAAGTGGAGGCACATTGGCGTTGTTCTCGCAGACGCCTCCACCGTCATAGCTGTCATTCTCGCTCCCGTCTCTGCGCGATTTGGTATTGAGATGGGTACATGGCGCTGGAATTTCTATGCGGCAGCCATTTGTCAGTTCCTCTCTTTTCTCGGGTTACTATTCCTGTACTTCCCGCCAGCACATCCTCTTGGACTGCCCTTCAGAAGTGTCGTCAAGGAGCTGGACTATCTTGGTGAGTTACCTTGTGGTGGGGCACTTAGCCCTGTTTTGTTTGCCATTTACTCATCAGATACCTAGGCATGCTACTCTTCATTGCTGGTGCTCTCCCTACACTGATTGGAATCGTCTATACAACAGTCTTCCCCAGCAATAACGCGCATGTCGTTGCTCCATTGGTAGTCGGCATCGCCTTTCTGATCCTTTTCGGGCTTTGGGAGACTTATGGAAATATCAAGCATCCTCTCACCCCCACCTCTGTCTTCACTTCTTCACACGGGCGTGATCTTACAGCACCATGTATTGCACTTGCTGTGGTTAATATGTTTTACTATTCGAGTAGCATCCTATGGCCGACTATGATCAATGTCTTTTACACTGATGGTGGGACAGACTGGCGGTATGGAATCTTATTGTCCACAGTCCAGGGCATTGCCATCACAACAGGTGCTATTCTACTCTCTATGTTCGGCGGGACCATTAAGCACTGGCAGTGGCAGTTGACAGGCTCCGTTTTCATTATGGTGCTCTTTGGTGTCTTGTTGGCATTGGGAAACCCAGGTAATAAGAGCTTGATGATTGCGTTCGTGTTCCTATCACAAACCGGTTACGGCTGGGCGATTTATCTCTCTATCGCCATCAGTCAAATGGGAGTTGATCATAAAAATTTGGGTCTCAGCGGTGGCCTTTCTGGGGCTGCGCGTTTTGCAGGAGGTTCAAGTAAGTATGCACCCCTTCTTCCAAGCTTCCATATTGACATAAGATAGTTGCTGCTGCCGTGTACACCACCATTCTTACAAACACTGTCAACAAATATACGGTGGAACTTGTGCCTGCGGCCGCTATCAAGGCCGGCCTTGCCTCCGCTGATGTCACTTCACTCCTCAGCGTTGTTGGGACTCCAGCTTTGGCCACAGACTACAGTCCTGCAATCGTCGCGGCTGTTGGTGGTGCTGTTCAAGGTGCTTATGTTCATGGTGTCCAAGTTGTCGCCTACGCTTCTCTTGGTTTTGGGATTGTAGGCTTAATCGCTTGTCTGTGCTGTAAAGATGTGAATTCTAAGATGAACAACACGATTGAAGCTTTCATTGCTGGCGAAGAGGAGAAGGCGCATCATCATGGGGTGCACCATACGGCGAGCGATGAGAAGGCAGCTGTGGGATCAGCAGATCCGTAAGGATAATCTGTTGCGAGGCCCTTAAATGTAATACTTGCGTCATGTTATTAAAGACATGGTCTATTAGGTATACAACGTTCATCGGTTATAAAATGGCTAATAATAAAATGCCAATAATTCTATTCCACACACCTTTCTGACCTTCCTAGCTCTATTTTAATCCTATGCATCATGCTGTGCCTTGCATGCTAAAGTACTATAGGTGAGACCGTGAGAGTCTCGAGGAAGGGTGTTTCGAACGCGTTAGGTATTTTGAGCAACGCTATTGGCACTTTGATAGACAACGGATCTTTGCTGGGAATGGGATCGAGGAAATGGAGACTATCATCATCATGTGATCATATGATATCCTTTATATCAAGAAAACTTGGATTCGATCCTATGTTATTCCGAATATTATAGAAAGTACTGTTCCTATACAGGTCTTGGTGATAACCTTCTCAAGCTAAGTATTAATAAAGTGTTTGTAAGGGTTCGAATGTGAAGGAACGAATTGGTGATAGTATTGTATTGACTAGAAGTTAAGGAGTTTGGTACAATGCTAAGGCGAGAGTATATGAGAAGTTACCTCGGTTAGTAAACTCACTGCCTAGCGCTAGTCAGGCAGGAACCAGGAAACATTTAGGTTGGCCCCCTAACAGTATTCGCAACATTTTAAATCTAACTCTGTAGTTTTGGAGAGAAAGTTAGACAGCTAAATAGTTCAAATTAGTAGTCGGCTTCAGAACTACATCAGATGAACTTTCTATTGGATAGGCTGTATTCTAAATTCGTAAGAAAGCTGGTAAATATATATATGAGTTGAAGGTCACGTGATCAATAACGTGATCTAATCTTAAATATAAGATTTGAACAGATGGAAATAATATATCCGTCCAAAGAGTTAAGCACAGACATAATAGTTATTCTGGAGAGATATTATCGGTGTATGGAATCCACGGGAGAGCAACCAGGAAGATGAAGGTGATGTGGTTGAATCTCTGGAAGAGAGGCTACGCGCTGGGGATACAAATACCCCAGTGTGGGTCACGTGATAGATATACTAGGCCGTACAAAGCCAATAGAATATCACGCGGAAATAAATCTTCCAGAGAAATATATGAGGGACAGAAAAACTACTGTATATAGAACAAGTTGTTAGAACAGTCGGAACCGACTGCAAAATTGAGACTTTCCCTCACCTGACTTCCGTACGATTCGTGATTAGTCATCCTCCATCTCATAATATACTTTAGCGTTCCTCTATTTCCCAGTTTTCTAGCGCAGAGCGTAACAAAGTTCGACCGCCTAGAAAATGTTCGCTGCGTGGCCTGTGCTATTATAAATACCCATAATTGATTATATCTTTAATCCCATTATCCCGTTTGTACAGCAAAACTAAGCTAAAGAGAAAAAGAAAGAACAAGCCACTAACTACTCTACTATCACGTTTTGTATAGTAGAGCAGAGGAACTGGGAATACGGTGATTTGAGAAGTAAATGGGATAAATTGATATGATTTAAGCCTAAGGAGAGAAGATCTATAGTAGGTTAAATGAGCGTAGTTTTATACGGGTGATATGATCACGTGACAGCAAGAACTGCGCTATCACTAATCGGGAGAGCGAAAGAATGTATGATAACTGACATTCCGCGACATCTGCTTTACATAAATTACGTATATTTCTAATTATTCAGCGAACATTGCGGAAACTTTGGACCAGGGCGCCGATCGCCAGATTGAGACACTCATCATATAATAGCTGTAATGATACTCAGGATTTTTTAGGACCGAGATCCTCTAGCTACATCAGTGGTAGTGCTTACCCCGCCGCTCCAAAACGACGCCGCCTCAGCCTGAAAGGGCTGCTGCTGGCCCATACACGGCCTGGATGATCAACTATGGACGTGCTAATGTTCCCCCATCTACAGTTTCTATCCAATTTTTGCGTCATCTGGCAAGTGTACATACATTATGGCCATTTGGCCTAACCATACGGCACCTCCAATTGATCTCAAGCGCTGATGTAGCAAAACGCCATTATAAATCTGGTTAGCCAATCGCGCATCATCTTCCCTCGATAGCTTGTACTTCTACATTTTTCTCCAGTTCCGGAATAAGGCAAACGGTCCCTCTAAGGCCTTACTGACCAGATTTTATTCGTCCAGCGTCGATTATTGCGTACTACCTTCGTTGGTTTCCTTCCTAGCCTTCACATACCCTACCATTTTCATGACGGACTACAGTAGTTGAATCACCTGTTCAATTGGATTCTAAAAATTTTCTTGATTTGCTTAAAATAAGCTGCTCAATTCCAAATACATCGAGGCGTTTGGTTCACATGGGTAGTACATATTTTTAACTCTCCGACCCTTGAATCCTTAGCACTGGATTCTGATGTCAAGAAATGGGGACCGTTTTACAAAAAGGTGACGACTATAAAGTCAGTAAAGTATGAAAAGATCCTATAAAATTTCTTTTCGGTGTCTTCTTCATCAAGCAACAAGCCAGCCATTAGCCGATACTTCCAAAATATTTCTCTCATAATGAAGTTCTTTAAATCATTTGTACCCTGTATTGCTCTCCTTGACCTGGCTTATGCTCAGAACATTCTAAGCAAGGTCACAATCCTGACTCCAACAGAGGGTTCGTCGGTCGGTGTCAATGGCGAAGGCTGGATGATTGATGTTGTTGCTGAGTTCTCTGCGCCATCGACTCCTGCCCATTCGACTGCTCTACCTGCGACTGCCGCCCCCTCGCCCTCCTCGGGATCCTCGAGCGGAGGCAGCTCTGGCTACAGAAGATCCAAGCGAGCCACCGGTCCAGACAATGGCTTCTTCCCATTGCTAAACTCGCCAAATCTCACCTCCTTTGCCCCAGGTCCTGATGTGGCTGCTCCAGGTTTCGTCTGCTTGGTGAACACCTCATCTAACCCAACCCAGAATTTTGCTGGTGTTTTCCAGCTAAACGCAATTACCAACTCTGATTCCAATGGTGACATTTTGGAAGCCTACTTCTCATGGTTTGTCGGATCCGCTTCCTTTGGATCTAACGTCAACTCAACCGCTACTGTCTTCTTCTTGAACGGACCTGCCCCAGCTCAATACACTGGTAATCCAATGACTGATCCAAATGTCATCTCCAATGTTGCCACTGTTGATTTTTTCATTTTCGGAGACGCTGCATCTAATACCACGGCTGCTTCGTCCATGGCCACCCCATTGAGTATCAACGTCTTCACTCCACGAGCTGGTGAGAATGTCGGTATCAACGGTGCTGGTTGGATGATTGACATGGTTATTGTCAACAGTGATCTCAACGCCAACTACTTTGCTCCGTCCAACGGTTACAAGCCACTCTATCACGACAATTTCACAGATTCAAAATTCGCTCCAGGTGTTGTTAGTGAAGCAGTCCCAGGATTGGTTGTCTTGTCCAATACATCCACTCTTTCTGGGGGTGGGAACACCAACTTGGCAAACCTGTTCCAGATTAACGCCGTCACTGGTGTTCAGAACGGTATTATCACAGAGTACTGGTGCACTTGGTTGGTTGGCGCAGCCTTTGCCGGTAAGAACCAACCTTCCGGCTTAACCATCTTCGTGGTTAACGGAACCGCACCAACCTCTATCAACGGAACCACGCCTTCCAACATCATCTCTGATGTTGTAACCGTCAACTTCACTCTATCGGGTAATGCCACTTCGTCTAGCTCCGTCCCTGCTTCATCATCTTCTACGTCTTCCAAATCTGGTGCCACTGCCCTAACATTTGGTCCGGGTCCCCTTTTTTGGGTGCTCTTGCTTTCCTGTTCTAAATTATTTTTATAAGCATTAAAGCGACGCTAAGAATTTAAAATCAAAACAAACCCCAATTTACATTAATAATAACTCTCCTCTCACTTAGCAACTAATCTTCTTTTCTGTCTACTCCTACTAACTACTGTCCTTTCATACATCATGACTTTTGGGTAGCTGCCGTTGTATCCCGGGCAGTAGCTACGAGCTAAGTCCCCCATTCCCAGCCTGTTTTCATGACCTGGCCACCCGTAAGCATTGGCGCAGCCAGGGGTTGCCATGTTGGCCGTTGCGCCACTAATATAAAAGCAGCTGTCTGCTACACCAGAGCAGGCTGTAATAGCTTCAAAAATTTCTGAGTAAAAGCGCGCCCCCGAGGGCAGAACTTTAGCCATCACTCATTCCGGTAGTAAGGACTCTGTCTGAATCTCCACTATAGTTATCTGCCACGTATTCCACCATGTTGACAATGGTCTGGCTGTTTCCGCCACCGTTTTGAGTAAGAGAGGCCGCGGAGGCCACGCTCCAACATTCACCTGAGGATGGAGAGATAGGATAAATAGCGATATACTCTATGGTGTTAGCTAGTGTCGCGCATTTATTATTGTTAACGGTGAAGTACGCTCGGGCGTTTCTATTGCATATATGAATAGTGACGATAATCGGCGGCTTTTCGAGTTTTTCGGCCGGAACGTAAATGTACATCTTTGCTTTTGTCGGTATGTCCTTAAAGGCAGTTACTTCTTGTAGCTTACCAGCCGCCGCGTTAGCTACGCTCACAAGAGCAATATCTAATGTTATTAAAATTTATAGGAGAAGCATTTTCACATTCTAATATATCTTGAGGAGGGTAAATGTAGATAGCAAATAATTTGAAATAAATCTATTCTAGGAGATGTTCAATCCTCCATATTAGACTCGGCTCAGGACAAATTCGCTAACATTAGAATATTGTAGGACAGGTGACAATATATTCGCAAGCTTTTTCGGCAGATTATAAATGGATTTTCTCTATTTAATTCAATCAATCCTTATTCCGCACGATTTTCAGCGACTAATAGAAGAATTACTTCATTTCAAATATTTGGCACCTTAGTCAATAGTAGAATTCCACCCCAGTAACAATTTGGTAGCGCAAGGCAAGTCTCTTGGGAAAGCTCTGGCCATCGGACATATCTGATACCTTACTTATTCAAATTTTATTTTAGGGTGGCTTTTTTTGCTTTTATTTTCATTGAACAATTGAAGATATTTTATATAGTTGTTGTTCAGGCTATATGTAAGTGGAGCATATAGGCAACGTAAACAACTGCATTGAGTCGAATAAATAGACTGACTTCTTCTACAGTGGTGAGGAGCCCATATTTATAGGTGTTAAAGCCCCTACTTCCTCTGAATCACATGCTATAGCTACAGGATCTGTTGCCCTATACAGCTGAGAATTAGTCCCGTACGTAGAATCCGATAGCTAAAAAAACAGGCTTCAGCTTCCTTATAGATTCCAGCTCTACAAGTGTCTTTCCACTATATCTACAATGGCAACAAGCCGGGAAAGGCCTAAAATAGGGTTGCCGTACTTGTGACCTTAGGTACCAACAATATAGCAGCAGGGTCTATATAAGTAGAGTAGTAGCTTATTAGCGAGCAGCTTCGTGCTTAACTCACATAACCCTCTTACTCTATAGGTCTACTTAGTAACGAACCCACACCATGATAACTTCCTCCCATTTACCAAACCTATAAATATTGCCCATCAGCCTGTCAGATAGACCCTAAATCATCGCAACCAGCCCCAAGACTCTCAAAAATAAACTTATAAGAGGCCAAACACTACTATCTCAGCTCATGCATATAACTATATGGGCGACATTGCCAATATTTGGATAATTGCAACTTATTCTAACACTCCCAATTCTCAATCGTGCAAGCGAATAGATTCTAAGAATTGCTTGACAAACGTGTAATTGCGACACTGGTGCATAGCGCCGTCGCCAGGAATGGCCCACCATGTGTGTCCTTCACCATCATCTTGGAGCTCGAACCATTCTAAAGTTAGGTCACTGGAACATTCAACACTTTGCCTCACTGCAAAATGTTAGCATTTGCTATTCAATATATAATCATTGCTCTGTCCGTCAAAGTGAGCAGATTTGGTGCAGACTTACAATAGTCAACGCAGTGCAACAAGTGTCCAATCGTTGCAGGGAGTAAAGGCGAGCCTGACGTAGATTTGCTGGTATTAATAAGGGCTCTTCGAAGGGCTCTCTAATATGTGTAAGTCTTTATATACCCAACGCTCTTTCGATTGACCCTACTAAGCAGTGGAAGTTGTGTGTTAATGCAGTGCCATATTGCTCGGCGTGATCTGTCCTATTCGGCAACGGCTGGCTCGCGGGAACGTCATATAGGCGAGGGTTTGGCAGAGCAAAATATCCGCTTCCCACTAAAGTCACCTTGTTAGTGGTGATTACATGTTTGAAAAGTATGCTGTGAAGAAAGAGCTGCTAACGTGGAACAGTTTCATGCCACAGCTTGTCTCCGGTCTCCCCTGGATCTTGAAATCCTGTTCCTTCTGAATCATGAAAAGCCGTATAAATTGGAGGAACTGTTGCCTGTTAGTACATAAAGCTTAAATTGTGACTGGGACAACGAACTCGGCGGGAAAAAGCTTTGCGCATCGAGAAGTCCCGATCTAGCATTACGCATTGCTTGGGGATCCAAGCAGCTCTGGCCATACGCCAGGCTATAAATCCATATTGAAGCTGCGAGGGAAATTAAAAGGGCCAAGACGAGAACAGCGATTGTGATCCATAATACTCTAGTCTGTTTTGACTCTCGATGGAAGGAGAAGCTGTCACGTTCATTTGCTGAATCTTCCGATACCTTTTCTGAGGGTACTAGTGTATAATCGCTGGTGTTCATAGTCGAAAAGGCGTTTCATGAGCGCATAATTACATTTATGATGCTAACCCGAGAAACGCTTGGAGATAAAGTCCTGGGTAAAATTTCAAACTTGTTTGACGAAGGAGTGTTCGCAAGGTCGAAGGCGTATACTAAGCAAATTTTGGACGAAATTCGACCAAATAACCGTTTGAGAAAGGAAAAAGTGTCCACTCCGCGAATGTATTTTACTCAATGAGTAGCGCAGGATGAATGTAGGAACAGCGCTTGTCCCCTCTTCTCTTGACTTATCTCTTACATTCCCTCCCCCACGGCCAAGTGTGTGATGAGATGGCTTTGCGAACAACGCTATATGTATTATTAAGAAGTCTTATCTCTGTTACGCTTGGCACAAAGCGTGCTGCTGCTATTGTCACATGGTGTAGCTGTATATTTACCCCACCAAAGCTATCCTACTTGTCCAGTGATGGAAACGGCTCTTATCTCCTCAGACAAATCCCACATCTCTTTCGAAAAGATATCTTGCCGAACGGGGATCTTCCGCTCGCTATTCGCTATATGAGTTTCTCACTTAATGTCTGTTTGTGGCACAGGTGGATGCGAAAAGCGGAGGTAAGGTTTGCGGGCAAGGGCGAACTAATGCAAAGCAGCGGATAAGGCAATCGCGGCTCGGAGCGCGCGGGATTGTTTGCATTCAGAGCGCCGATCTTTGGCCGCTATAGAAAGCTTAGCAAGGCTTGATTTGACTCCACGTCCTGCGCCCACCAAATTCAGTTGATATTCAGTTACAGGAATTTATTTGGGCTGCGGAGGGAGGAATCTATTTTGGAGGGTCTTACTTCAACCTGCCGTTGCAGATAAGTCTTTCTCTAATGATGGATTAGCTCCAAGAGAAGCGTAAGTTGCGCGACTGAATTCCAACAACAGAAAGAGTCCGATTCAAGTAGTTGTATCCTCTCCCTTATAAATCGGCAAACGATCATCATCTGAGCTGGCCTCTGTCGGCCGAGAATCTATTCCGTTTGTCGCTGGTGGCGAAGACTAACAATCAAGCAGTCTCATTGGGGAAGTGAGATTCCCTACAGTATCTTTGAAGCTAAGACTGCTGTAGTAGAGTATCCAACCTAAATTATGTAACATCGGGCCTTCAGAAATCCCTCTCTTTGGTCTGGTTTGACTGTCTAACTAAGTTACTCTGTCATCTCATCTCAGTCAACCCACTTGTTATCTCGTGTCGTGCTTATCGCAGCTACCTTGAGTTATGTAACAGTTTACCAGCCTCCTAAGCCCACCAGGGATTCCCCAATCTACTTCTGTGGAGCGAGTCTATGGGGGTAGAGTATCTCGTTATAACTAGCACTCGTCCTCACATCCCCGTTCTTCCGTCATCTTCGCCAAGGTTGACGAGTTGCTCCTCCTCATCACGTCGTCAGGACAACGCATTGCCAATCTATCTTGAACAAACTAATTCGTCAAAATGAAGTTCCTCTCTATCGCTCTCGTCGCCATTGCGTCTTTCGCCTCCGTCAATGCGACCCCAACAGCGGAGAAGAGTGGCTTCAACGCGGAAGTTGAGCGGGCTATCAACGAGCTGGTCTGCTCCTTCCTTTCAGAAACTCAATGAGGCATAGCTAATACTTCAGACCACCCGTAATAACCTTGACCCCTACGCCATTGGTCTAATCAAGCGCGTTCGATGCATGGCATCCTGCTCCGATAATGGCGGTAAATGTGGGTTTGATAATGAGTGCTGCTGCTGCGATAATTCCTGTGTGCCTTGCGATGCCTGTTAAAGTCATCGAGGTGAAATATCATCAGTTGAGCTCGGGGTATTAGCTGTAGCTGAATTGAGTCTCGGTATTTTGACTTCGTCACAAACGCTATACTGAGATAGAGATGTTTAACTTATAGGGGTACTAAATGACAGATGAGAGACGTTCATATGTATTGGAACCTAGTGCAATCAACATTCATTACTAATTTCTGAAAAGTTTTAAGAGACTTGTATTGAAATTGAACAGATTAATGAGTCTACTTTCTACATGCTACTACTGAGCCGTTTTATACTAAACACTAGCAAGAGTGAATTTTTGTTCCTAGGCCTAAGGTTCCTCGGCCTCTTTTGTGCGATTTTAAAACTCATTTGGTTCTCATGTGTTCGAAACATCTGGCTCTCTCCCAGTACTATAAAGTAAGGTGTCCTCTATATTAGGATGTCACGTCTCCAGGATCCTCGTTGAGAGCGTTTGAAATCTCCAGATGCACTGCTAGACATATGTACTCAAGTTCTCATGCTTGCGAAGGGTAGACATGACATCGTGCCAAGATTGCGACACCGATTCGGTGAAGAGGTCTCATCTAAACATGGCTGCCACAAAGTTGGTACCCGCGGTGTGTAAATAGTAGGTTTGGCACCACCACAGTAGGAGACCCATTGACTCATCTGACTCATGTGTCTCGATAATCAATAATGTGACCTTTTGTGATGCATTGATGCACATTATATCACATTCTCTGAGAAGCCGATCACTTAGGCTGGGAGGGTTGGATGTTCCCAGAACTTTTGCCGTGCAAGCATGGGCCCGTATAGAAATATTCAAGGTTGAAGAAGACTAGTACACCGGTATCAGCAAGTCTAATAATCAAGGTGATAAGAATGGCAGGTTCCAGTCTATTTCTCTACTTTCGTGATTAAACCTTGGGAATGAAGAACAGTGGAAGGACTAGCTTACCGAAGATGAAGCAAATATCGCTCTACTCGAGACGGCCTATCGACAACTTTTTGAAGGTTTTGTAACTTCCAGTCGTTGGGAAGGCCATTCATCCATTTGTTGGAGCAGTTGTCTAACTGCACTGCCACGGCGTGGTATTCGTCTTGTTGATACAGACGTGGCAGTCCCAGCCTAGCAGGGAGACTATTTCGAGTCTTTGTCTGCACCAACTGAATTTGATTGCTAATTTCATGAAGCTCCAATCCCCGTGTAAGATTCTCAACATGCCTACCGCCTTGTTAGTAGCAGCCACTTGAGAACATGAAATTGATTCTGTTCGGTAAGGGGACCACGGACGGCACCGATGTTCTTTCGATTGGTCAGGAAACGCATCTAAGCCCGGGTGGCGATAATTGCAAGGCAAAACTTGCTTCGCTCTTGCCTTCTATGAGGACTTACCGGTCCAGGGCGACACAGCTTATCCAAACCTGTTGTTTCAACTTCCTGTCATTGCCAGACTCCTTGGTTGAAGACGCGTCGCAGAAATGAGAAAAACACTCTCTGGGCGATTTGGATGGCCAAACCCGCTGTCATCCATGTCTTCTACTAGTTATTGATGCACTGGAAGTATTGATTTATAAGCATCAAGCATTGTACCCACTCGAGCGATCCAGGCTTCCAAAGAATTGTCTCGAGACGGAGAAGTTCCCACGCAATATGGAAATATCGACTCCCTCTTCATCCCTTTTCCACAGAGGGTGGACTCTTGTCTCTGTACCGCCAGGCGAAGACAACATTGAGTATTCTGAGCCAGATGCCATGGCCCGCATGGAGCCATGCACCAGGTCTAGAGTACGACGCGTCGTAGTCGTGGAAAAAGCGTTCTCGATCCAAGATAGGCTCCGCAGGATGGATACGTTGTCAGTATATACCGACAAACCCTATCCGCACATGCGGGAGGAGGCAGTTCAGCGACGAAATCAAGAATGCTGTATGGAGAATGCAGGTCTGTCTCTCCAAACAATGGTGCAGCCACGAACAGAACAAACCTTGAAGTCACAGCCGGAGTGAGCCCTGTTCTCATGTCTATTGTGATTGTGGCTTCGCTAGCAAACCGCGCATGAACCCATGAGCGGTGTAGTACGCACGGTTCTGATCTAGAGGATGGCCCAAATTTCAACGGTTTCTCGGTTGTCGATATAGATGGTGCCTCGAGAGAGCTCGCAAAGCTGGAGGCGAGATTGGGACATGTATATGACTACGGATCGGGTGATACGTACCCGACCGGGGGCTTGCGCTTCATTTTTTTTCCCGATGGTGACGAAATCCCGCCTATATATACATTTATTCCTAATTCCTAGCATCCGGTAGATGCTGCAGATATGAAATGTATTAGTATCATGTAAGCAAGAAGGGCATTTGAAATGAGGGACAATACTTGGGTGATCGCCGTCGCATTTCACCTTCCTTAACCCACAAGCTTGACAAATGTTTGAGATGCTCAATCATTGCCCGCATAATAGTTTTCATGGTTCATCTTGATGTTCCTCACGTTGAAGAGTTATAGTCATTCATGATACCACCTCTATTAAGTTGTAGTAAAAAATTGTCCGCGAGGTTCCATTATTATAAGCTAAAGGAAACAGAAAATGCAGTGCGAAATCTGTGAATTGATCATGTTGTGCTCCGCCAGATCCCATACCACTACGAGAAAGCATACAATTGGTTAAAGATGACAGAATAGTTGAGTTATGACAGAGGTGACAAATGCAGGGGCCCGTCCGAGAAATCGACATCTCTCTACATACAACTTCGGGCTTGGTAGCCAATGAAATGAGGTTTCGTCTTTCCTAACACTTTCTTCCGAACTGGCATCAAATTAAATTCTGAAGGGCGTGGCAGTTTGCTAACTCGACATGAGACCTTTCTTATTTCTTATTTCTTGCTTTAAACAAATCTTTGATAGCTCCAAGTGGTTAGAAATATGTCCCAACAAATCGAAACCACGATGGCGGCCGAACCTGGCGAGGCCGAAAAAACTCATGTCAGCGATGGTTAAGGCGCCGAGGAAGATCCTTTCGTGGTTGAGTTCCGAAAAGACGGCGCTAACAACGCGATGAGCTGGTCTCAGTCCAAGAAATGGTTCATCACGACCATCCTGACCTTGTCTATCTTCGCCGTCACGTTCACGTGTCTTCGGAATACTCTGGATCTTCCAACGAAGTTATTCGAGACTTCAATATTAGCACCGAAGTCTTCATAGCAGGCATTTCTCTCTTCGTGCTTAGGTTCGCAATCGGCCCCGCGGTATGGGGTCACTTCGTAAGCACATGGTTAACATTTTTTTGACTACGCTTCAAAGGAGCTCGCCTTTATGGATATTGCTGTTGGTATTATCCTGGAATTTGTCTAAGCTACCTATGACAAATAACAAGCGTATATGAAGCTGTTTCTGTCGAAAACAGCAACTGCGGAATCTCGCTTACCACCAGCGAGCGATCGTTGGTGCTATTATTGCCTTATCGGTCGGCAAGTTCGCCTTTGCCATTGTCCAATTACCCCAGCATTCACTGGTCCGTCTACATTGTCCTTTCAGCACCTTTTAGCTTTGGCTGCGTCTTCTTCATCTTGCTAATAGTGAACTATCTTATCGACTCCTATACTATTTACGCTGCCTCCGTTCTTGCAGCTGCGGCAATCTTCCGCTCTATCGTCGGTGCCGTGTTTCCCTTGTTCACCACCCACATATATAAAAATATCGAAATCTACTGGACAACCTCCGTACTGGCCTTTCTGAAATAATCTTGCATCCCTTTCCCGTTTATCATGTATCGGTACGGTGGGACGCTAAAGATAAAGAGCAAGTATGCTTTCGTGGCTGCTGAAATGATAAGTCTAATCCGGATGAAACTAATCCCCGTCTCGGCAAATGAGGAAGATTCCCCTTGGAATCAGGAAAGGGCCATGGTATTGGATTTGAAGTATTCATTAAGCTTTGTGGTCGTATTTAGCTCAAGAGTCAGACATGGGAAGAGTCAAAGCCTGTAGATGGGCAGTGACAGGTTAATATGAAATCAGTACAGCGTATCGAGATTATATAAAAGCCACGTGTTAGTTTAGTAGATTAAAAGACTTAGATTTTAACCATTAGCTAAAATAGACCTGATAACTTGAACCCTTAATACCTGGTTAGGGTTAGACTAATACGACCTCCAAGGTTTATAAACTACTTCCTAAATCTAACTATATTTTAATGGTAAGACCTTTCAGTTCTATTAATTTAAAATCC
Source organism: Haplographium delicatum (assembly GCA_037952705.1). Classification (NCBI taxonomy): domain Eukaryota; kingdom Fungi; phylum Ascomycota; class Leotiomycetes; order Helotiales; family Hyaloscyphaceae; genus Haplographium; species Haplographium delicatum. Next base: position 32,881 of record JAPZPC010000236.1, read on the forward strand.
TATCTCCATATATTCTAGCTCAATGACATTTACATTTTTGATTATTTTTATTTTATTTTCCTATTTCTCGATTTTTCCCTAAAGTTATTATAGTATTATTGAAGAGTTCCTGTCGAAACACTCAGAATACCTTGCAAATCCGCGGAATCTAAGCCCAAAGACGTGCAGTTGTATTCAAAGGGTTATATTCGATTGATTCGCAGGAAGGATGATTAGGATCCAACCTCGAAAGGTTATACCCCTTTCCATCCTCCCATTTAGGAATAGTTCTACGAATACATTATGTGACAGATCACGTGCTGGTCACGTGGTCGGTTCTGTTCTCAGGTTCAAACAGTTCCTCTTGATTCTATAATTAATATTAAAATGATTATAGTATGACACGGTCCTCTGTGAGAGCCAGCGAGGCTAAACCTAGGAGATCAGGACCTGCTAGTGGCTGTTCCTTCGCCCATTGGACCCAAGGTGCCCACTCATCGTCTAACTCCTCCTCAATGGCCTCAAGCAGCGCAACACCGATGCCGTCCAAATACCAACAGGAATTTACCTCTTTCAGAAGCACACAGTACTGAGCCAGAACAACCAGAGCCTCGGGACGTCTGTCGTATATCAAATCCACAAATCCCGGCGATATTACACCAGGCCAGATATATACCGCGGCTTTTACATCTAGCCAGTTTCTACACACAGAAAAGGGGATGCTGAAGACTCGACGTAGCTCCTCGAGTGCTTGGTGGCAAATGGTAGAGATGGGAGATGGAGCTCGGTCAAGAAGAGGGAGGATCTTAGCGAGGTTGATGTCCGTAGGGTTGCTGGAAGTATCAAAAATTATACGACGTTGGACAAGAAAGGGGGCGTAAGGGCCTGTTCGAAGTATGTCCCAACTATTTGCAAGTATGCTAGTGAGGCCGCGAATAGCAAGGAACCAGTGAGGATTGGTATCGCCTCTTATTGGAATGCGTGCCGTTGTCTTCCTAAGATGATGTGAGTAGCAGTTTCTTTTACACATGGTAGCGAACAGCGGCGCGGATTGAGAATACGTACTTATCAGTAAGCGTTGAGGCCATAATGTATGGTATTACTGTGGTTGAAAACGCAAAGACGGCGTGAATGTTGTTAGGGTTCATCTCTGCCAGCAAGACCCGAAATGATCGTAATGCCGCATGTTCCTTTTTGATGGCAATCGCTGAAAGTTCTTCAGATCTGGCTGGGACCAGTTGTAAGAGATGGAGGGCGGATACCGCGAGTCTGCCGCTCATAAGAAAGGGATGGATGAACGCCATCCGATGGATTTCTGTCCCTAATATCTCGATGGCATGGTTGCTAACCATAGTCTTGTAGACTACTGAGTTATAGTGATGAAGAAGCTCTCGGCTTCGAGCATCTAACAATAAGAAGCCAAGGCTGTTGAAACCGGCATTGGGTGATGGGAGGTATGCCGTTCGGGAAGACTTCCGCGGAGGGATGGCGACGACAGATGTCTTGCCTAAGGTTGTAAACAAGCTAGGGGTTAGGAATAACAGACTACAGTATAACTTGTTCCTGTTGCAGTTTTGGCATTCTGGCCTTCGTTCATCGCACTTTGAGAAAGTCAGCCGCCGCACAGAGCTGGAGATCAGAAGGTGCTTAAATATAACACCGGCCTGACCTTTACTTTTCTCCTTCGGCATTCAGTGCAACCAGTCCGAACTTTCCGATGCTGTTTACGCATGCCTTCCACTACTGGCACTTACCCACGGCCTGGGATAACGGAGTTCGTTGCCTATATTGCCAGTTATCCTACTGATGAGGCTTATACTCGTTCCTGAGAGTAAAAGATTGGCTGAAATAGTATGTTAGGACTCAGCTAACAGGCAGACATAGTCGCCCTAAAATTCATTTGAAGTTCATTAAGCGTGACCGTTTGATACCCCTGAATACCCCTGACTAGTCCCTAGTGCCAATTACCTCGTTCCGAGGCGGTTCTGATTGGCTGTGTCTATTTATAGACGCACGGCTTTGTACTTGAACTTAAGTCGATTTCATGTTTCACGATCATCTGCAAGTGAAATTCTCAGGTCTTGCTCTTTTGCTACTATTCTCTGGCCCGGCTTAATTTTTATTTTTTTGAAGATCTAATTGATTCTCATTAGATGTTATATTATCTCTGCTGCCCCACCTTTTGCTCCGATAACTGCGTCTATTATTGCTTCGCCAAGGATATCAAAGTGTATAATATCTTTTCTTTTTCCAACCAAGTTTATTACGAAGGATCTCTATTACCATGTATTCTTTGAAGACGTTAGTTGACTATTGTCGCTACAATAGAGTATTAACAATAACTTTATATAGAGTTAACTTATCTCTAGACACTCAGTAATCTCTTTCTACCTTGTACTTAACTCTTCTCGGACTAGCTGCCCTTCGTCCGCTAGGGTTGGTACTTGCTTATACACTTTAGCTTCTAATAAATCAGAGAGATTCTAATTAGGACGATCTTATATAATATATGTGATGGGTTGGTACCCATTTAAAGTACTTGGTGCCTGGGGCACCTGTGATCTACCCCTATTTCATCCCCAGCAAACTCAGCGCTTCCCGGCCACGTTGGCGCAGCAACGTAACCACCATCTTGTATTTAATCCCGTACGGAAGTAAGGTAGTTCTTACTTCCCTCCTTAGATTATTCTCCTTGTATTCATGAATGACCATCTTGTGGAATAAATACCTGCAAATTCGTGACATATATACTACATCGAGTCAAAGGAGAGGATCCATCTATCTATAGAGTAGTGTTCTATGTGGGCTCTTGGTAACGACTATATTGAAATTTCATGTTCATCTTGACTCTAATAGCAAGCACGGACGCTAATATAGTAGCTTGGCTACTAATAACCCTGTCTATCTTGCCGTTTTATAAATCGACCGCTCGATGGATATAGAGGAAGCAAAGACTTTATTATAAACAATCTCCTTACCTTCTTCTCTTACCGGTCGTTTCATAGCTACAAGAAAAGGCGGATTATCCTATAGCCGAAGGACTCAGTTTAAGCTCTTCTAATAGAGAGGCATATTTCCGGTGAGTGTCTCTTTTAACGCGCTTTTTCTTTAAGAGATATTTAATATCCCAGCAGACGTCCTTCCGGAATACTCGGAGGTATATCCATCGAAGCATATCCTCGAGAAATCTTAACATTATAGTACTTGCCTGTATTACTACATTAGCTATTTAAATTATTTCATAGCAATAGAATCTTCGCGAACGTCACAGACCTTACCGCTTCGTACATATTAGGCTTGCTACATACTAGATAGGTCACTAAACGGTATATAATCCCCATGTAGCGCCTCAGAAGCTATTTTCTCCTAGTCGACCTTCTCAAGGAACCACATATAGCCATATCGAGCCATCGTGGCCTCGAATCCAAGCCTTTTCATCCGACGAACCTGGGTTGGATTATTAGCTCTTGGAGCATATCGCATATCTTACCGACAGCCTACAGATCTTTGTAGCTGGCCATGGCTATGCGAGAATCAGAGGCGCCGGAGGAACATAAACATAATCCCTGTGTGCTCTCGCCTTACCCATGCTTGAGGTTAAGGCTGTAGGTCATTTCGAATCCCGATACTTGAAGAAGCTGCGTTGGAACTCTCCTGGGAGATTACAGTCAGCTTTCTCTTGACTTCAATACATAAATCAAACGGAAGAAAAAAGAAGCGCGGGGCGCTGCTTACACGTACTACAGGGGAAAGTAGGTGAAAACAAAGGTATGTGCAGAAGGATCATTTAGTTGCCTTTGAGGCTTCAGTCTATTATTGAACCATACCTCTATATACAAAGTCTACCCATTTAATACATATGATTTATGATGCTGCCAAATTATAATAGCTACAGAAAGCGCCTTGCCTGACCCTCCCTCCCCACCCCACCCAGATGATGAACGCCTAGCAATAGTATTAAACATAACAGTTTTTGGTTTTTGGGTTCATGTACACATTATTAGAAGAAAAATGTAGCCACAAAGAGCAAAGTCGTGTAGGCCGTAACAAGGATTTGTTCCAAGCCCATGAATACCTCGCTAGCGCCGAAAGCAACCTTCTTGCTCTGAGCCGTGGGGTGGGCGATGCCGGTGCTAGGATCGCGCTCCAGGAGCTTTTCGCGGTCGGGCATGCTGGGCGGGTCAATGGCATAAGATATAGGCGTCCAGAGCGAGGTGCAGATGAGCACGAAGGTGACAGGAGGCCAAAAAGCGTGTGTGACGAGGCACAAGAGGGTATTTCGGACACCGGACTGCGTCATGAAGCAGCGGAAGGCGGCAATGGAGACAGCGGCCAGCGTGAAATAAACGAAGACGAGATGGAAGACGGCCAGGTTGCCAAACATGATGCCCGAGAGACGGCGGAACATATTCTTTCGCATCTTAGGGTCACGCTCGTTCAGAGCCAAGCCAAGCGAGCCGGTGGGCTTGAAGGCCTGGGTCTGACCGCCGAGCCACGTAGGTAGGATGAAGGACCGCACGATGCACAGCGCTATGTAGGGTGACATCCAGAGCTGCAGCTTGGCAGCGCGGTACATGGTGCTGTAGCCAGCAGGTAACGAGATCGCAAACGCACAAATCCGGCTGCAGAGGCTGGACGCGAAGCAGAGCCGGATCAGCCATCGGAGCTGCTCGTTATCCTTATAGGCCACCAGCGTTCCTCCCATAGCCAGCACAATGGGCACCGCGAACAACGACATGACGACAGGTATTGTGTACAGACTAAGGCAGGCGTACAGGAAACCCGAGAAGCGCTGAGGCGCCGTCAATGCCTTGACCTTGTCGCCCCAGAGGCAGAAATTTAGCTTGAAGGAGGTGTCGATCGTGCCAATCGCCCAGCGCGTGCGCTGCTTCAAGTGTCCACCGAAGTCCTCAGGTACGGTACCGAACTGGAGGGGCTCGTGGACGTACGCTGTCTTCCATCCTTTGCCTAACATAAGAGTTGATGTCGCCACATCCTCAGCCAACGAGCCTAGGGGAAACTTGCCAATCTCGTCCACGGCCTGGCGACGCACAACGTATCCGGAGCCGGTGCACCAGGCAACGCCAAGTGCGTCTTTGATGGGCTCTACCACGTGCACAAAGATATCCAGGCTCTGAGCGAGCGGATCGGACGGCGGCGTGTTGTAGAAGAGCTGTGGCGGGCAGGCCAGTGCCATTCGGGAGTCAATTAGTAAGTGAGGAAGCACAGCACGCAGCCAGCATGGCTCGGGAATCTTGCAAAGAGGTCAGCCAAATCGAAAGAGAAAAAAAATGTTAAAATCTTACCATGTCAGCATCCAGTGCAGCCATGAACTCACCGGCGCCCCCAGACATCTCGTGAACGATATCTAGGCCGTAGTTCAGGTTTCCAGCTTTAAAATGATGCGGAACTCCCGGATACTTGGGACGCGCCACGTAATAAAGGTTAGGGTATGCGACCGCCAGGTTCGTCACAGCAGCCTCTAAACCAGCCGACTTTCCATCGTCGAGCACGACAACCCGGAATCGGTCGAGGGGATAGTCCTGATCGCACGCACCGCGGATCGTGTCCATGACTAGTTCGTCCTCCTCGCCGCAACAAGTGACAAACACGTCGACGGTCGGCACGATGTCTCCTCGAAGACGCAGCTGGGGGCGGCGCCGCCTCTTCAACGCCCACATGGTCCATGTGTCGTGTAGCAGCGAGGGGAGTGCTATAACCAGCTCGATGGCGATGAATACCCACGCCTGGTAGTAAATGACGTGCGCCGATTGTTCGGCCCAGATAGTACACGCAATACGCAACACGAGGTACGCCAGGTAGAGGCTCATATTGAGGAATGTCAGAAGCGGAGCGCTCATGTAGAGATACCGCTTCCAACCCTTCCAGATATCAGCGTCATCTCGTTCGGCCAACTTTTCGATTGAGTCCGGTGAGCCAACGGCCGGGAGCGTTGTAAGTCCAATCGAGCTCTGGTTCTGAACAATCACCTCGTCAGCTTAGTTAGGGGACGCGAGCTTAGCTACAGTAATAACTGCTTACCTTCCAACCTGACTGTAGCAACGGGTTTCTTCTGCTGGATATCAGGGAATCCCGTGGTGAGGCATATCCGCTAAGTGGTGTGACCGACCCAGACGGTGAGTGTGTTTGCAGGTAAACAGTATGATCTCGATAAAGGAAGTCATCGTAATCATCGAATCGGGTCTTGGACAGCGTGCGAATGCTACGCGGGTCGGTATGGCGTTGATCCAAACTGATCTCCTCTGGGTCGCGCGCCCACTGCTTTGTTTCTATCATCTCGTTGTCGGGTACAGTAGGACCAGCTGTGCATCGTGAGCTTGTCTGAAAAAGGGGGCTTGCTTGGCTTAAAAACAAACAGGCTTCTCTCTGGTAAGGGGAAAGGACCCGAACTGTGCGCTACCCCTTGTTCAAGCCTCACCAAGCTAGGCACCTCTGATCTCTCCTTTTATTTATTTTTGTACCGTCAACCCCCACCGGGCCAGGCGGCGGGAGCATGAGAAGACCACTTCGTATTTCGATTATGCTGACCAGCGCACCAGCCCCCTGTCAAAGCGTCACTGAGCTAGGCGCTTTTGGTGTCTAGTATCAGTCTCTACCCCCCTACTATGACCAGTAGCGGGAGCAGGAAAAAGACTACTTCGTATTTCAAATCCCGCCCCCTGAATTTCTAGCTGTGGGTCCAAATGATGGCATAACAGAAAGCATGTAATCGTCGGTTCCCTCCACTTTTCTGTACGTTCCTCCTCTACGAGGTATACCTGTCCTACCACTTAAAACGGAAAGCTTTCTCCCTTCGCTGTCGGAACCCCACTTGGCTTCTGCTTATCAAATCGTGTTTTCGTATTTTCGTTTTTAGGACAGGTTTATGAACCAACCCTGTAGGAAAGATGAGAAGAAGACAGGCGGCAATCGAAGATTACACAAAGGGTGCTATAAGGAAAATCGACTATTTAGCGGGTCTGTATCGACATTTTAATCTCCTAGAGGTCTTAAAGTCCTGGGAATACAGTATCTAGGGGTGCTGAGGTTGTTGCATTGTGACGTATCAGGCTGTCGTTTTGACCCACAGCTGTAAATACATGGAGGGGATAGATACTGTACAGTCTCTGTACAGGAAGATGCCGGTGGCATTGGCCACTTGAAACCCTTTCTCCTTGAAAATACGACTTTTTAATGGAGTTTTCGTGGCAAAGCATAGAATTTTTGAGCCTTAAATTGATATTATTTCCTCTTAGAGACTAGGTTTCTCAGCTAGAGGAGAAGATCTTCCCGTACACAGGCTAGCGCTCTCATCCCTTGTTCCAGCCTCACTCAGCTAGGCCCTTCTGGTCATCCTATTTTTGTACTATCTGTCCCTGTCCACCTACAATGGCACAGGTGGCAGGAGCAGGAGACAACTTCGTATTCAAATACTAACGCGCTACCCCCTGTTCCAGCCTCACCGAGCTAGGCAATCCTGATCTCTCCTATTTTCTTTTGTCAGTCCCTGTCCCCCACCATTGATTGCCAGGCTGCGGTAGCAAAATCTCCTAAACAAACATTTTGTCTATCTGTCTGCTGAACGACGCAGTCCCTTTAGGCACACGATCACTCTGCTTAAAAAAGGGAAAACAGGTGCTATTATCCTTGTTCCATATTCATTTTTTCGCTATGGCGTTTCATTGGCTTGTAAACATTCTTTTTCTACTTTTCCCTATCGTCGTCACCTTAAGCATCTTGATCGGGATCGAGCTTGATCGTAAGGCTTCTGGCCAGCCTCCTATCTTTGCACCTTCGCCGGCACCAACCTCTGGGCCCGGCGGAACGACACCAGAAGATAATGGTATCTCCAGCGGGTTGTACTGTCAGCAGGAAGTCGGTATCACGCCAGTATCAAAGGGCCAGAACTACACATGTACGTGGACAAATTCCCTCTCCGTCCGGCGTCTTGTCGCCAGCCAATCTCTCAGTTCAATATTGCAATTGCACTTCAAGGACAACAGAGATAGGCTCCCCCTTATGTTCTTATTGTTGCTACTCCAATCTAGTTGCCCTAGTTAACAGGTCGAAACATAGTGAATCCAAACCAGTGGGGTTGGAATGTAGGTGACCCTGGAGCTTTGTGTATAAATGTAAGTTTCTGTTAGCAAACTTTGCTATTAGTCACAGCGCCTTTCCTGCCAACCTTGTTGAGATGCGTACTAACCCCTATAACAGATTACTAGCTTTAACAATGGGTCGTATGCGACTTCTTTCACGGCGCCCGAGTTCTATGCGACATGGCAGTATCCCCAAGGCCCTGACTCAGAGCCCGTGCATGCCTTCCCCAATGTGCAGCCTAACACTGCTGCTATGCCGTGCACGCTGCAGAGCCTGAAGAATCTTAATATCGAGGTGGAATGGACATATGGCGTCGGCAATACCAGGGCTAGTACCACAGACGAGACGGCACTCGATAGTATTGCAGTTAATGCCAACGTCGCCATTGACATGTTCTTAGACACAGACAAAACAAAATCACAAAACACAACCACAGCCAATTTCGAAGTCATGGTCTGGTTTGCCAAATTCGGCACCTCAACTGATCCAATTGGCTTCCAGGATGGCATTATCTCCAATACAACTATCAACGGCACTACGTTGTGAGTACTATTCACAGTGTCTGTCCAGGAGTCATTACTAACTTGTGTCCCCAGCTCTCTGTATAATGGCCAGAACGGCCAAGGACAAGCTATATCAACGTGGATCGCATCTCAAACCACGGGTTCCTTTGCCGGCGATATCACGCCTCTCCTCTCCGGCCTCTCTTCATTGGGCAGCACCAAGTATCCTGGTACCACTGACTACTTGGGTTACCTCAGTTTCGGCTCTGAAGCCTTCTACGCAACCAGCAACACAACCTTTTATGTTCCCCATCTGGCGATAGACATGGAAGCACCCAGCAGCTCATAGTATTGATGATGTATTATATTATCCACGGTCGGACGCAAGGATTAGCCTCGCGTCGTCTGTTTATTATTAAACCAGCTTGAGTCAAGTTAGGTTAAATCCCTGTACAAATTTTAGTGCAAATAAGACGAGTCAAGTCAAGTCAAGTTGGTTTACCAAGTTGATTTATTTAGGGTTAGGTCTAAACAAGTCTAGAGAGGCGAGGAGCTACTTGAAATCTGAGCATATATTAGGTATAGGTAATCTATTCTAGGGATTAGAGGGCAAAAACACCTGCTATAAGTATATATGTTATCAAGAGAAGTTTACAGATCAAATTTTTAGTAGAGCTAGTGTTTTATATTAGACTATTTTAATAATTAATGGCGGAAGATATATAAAGGTATAAATTTATAAGGTTTAATAATAAAACCAAATATAAACCTGTAACTTACGTGTTTGAGAGTATCTACCCCCCCTATTGATTTATTGTATTTTACGCATTGGCATGTGAATAACCGAGATCGTTTTAGGTTATGAGATATGGAGCCCGTTATTTTAGCCCTCAGCTTATTTTCTCATAGGCAAAATCCGCTTCAACCTATGTCAGAGCCCAAATAACACAGGCCTGGTGGTTAGGAGTTCTCTATTCCGCCTTCCATCCTGCCAGAAAAGCATGAATTAGTAGCTGCTTGTTCTCTCTTTATTAAGTATAGTTATATTTATATAATATATAGCTTATTTTCACTCAAATATATTTAAATATTGGTTGGCTTCGGCCGTCACGTGATAACAGAAGATACAATGGAGTCAATAATAGCTGCGCTTAATGAATGGAAATATATATTATATTTAATAAATATTTTCCGGCAAATATTTTAACCCATTAAATACTAAAATCAAAATGCGGGGTGCATATATATTCTATAAAGTTTTACTTCTATTACCTTCCGGTTAAAATACTATATGACGGATTAGCTTTAGAGCCGAGGATTTATGACCGTCAAATAGTCCACAATATAAAGAGGCTAAAGAAATTAAACCTCCAGGATCATCTTCAAGCTTGGCACTTTAGTTTTCACTTCCGCCCAGGAACACTTGGCTCCGTTATAAGTTAGTGTGGGGCCTCTAACCAAACACCATGATTATTGACCTTAAAATCAATAGATTTTTTCCAGAAACTCCAAGAATTTCAATAACCTATTCAACTTAAGCCCAAGATGAGAGCTCTTCAAATCAGCGTAGCAGCATTGCCATTGGCATTAACCTTACATCTCCAGCCGAGGGCAGCTACCATCACCCTCGATGCCAGCACAACCTACCAAAAGATGACTGGGTTTGGGTTTTCAGAAGCGTTCGGACATTCCAAGCAGCTGTACAATCTTCCAGATGCAATTCGAAAACAAGTTCTGGATGTCTTATTCAACACGACTTCCGGAGCTGGCCTCACCATCCTGCGCAACATCATTACAACAGGTGGGATCGAGGCAACGAGTCCAGGCTCTGCAACCAAGGCGCCAACATACACATGGGATAATAGCGACGATGACCAGGTATGGCTCAGCCAAGTAGTACAAAATAATTACTCAGTCAAAACAATCTATGCCAATGCATGGTCCGCTCCTGCTTTTATGAAAACCAACGGCGCAGTGGGCAACGGCGGATATTTGTGCGGGGTCTCTGGTGAGACTTGCTCATCGGGGAATTGGGTTGCGGCTTATGCTGACTATATCACCCAATATGTGCGGGATTATAACAGCTCTGGTGTTAACATATCGCATGTTGGGTTTCTCAATGAAGCCGATGCCAGCTTCTCCTATGACAGTATGCGTTCCAATGGTGTTCAAGCAGCCCAGGTGATTATCGCGCTTCGTAGTGCTCTTGATGCTGCAGGTTTTACCTCTGTTTTGATAAACTGCTGTGATTTTGAAGGATGGAGCCTCTCTTCGACTGTATTGGAGTCCGTCAAATCTAGCGGAGCAATCGATAAACTGGGTGCATTAACATCTCATGGATACACGGGAGCTCCTGGGGCAGCTTTTACTTTCTCTTCTCTGCCGGTATGGCAGACTGAGTGGGCAGATCTTAATAGCCCATGGACGACATCCTTTTCATCTGGAGGCACTGCCAGCGGCTTGACGTGGGGTCAGAGGATTCAGAGTGGGGTCACTACGAGTAATCTAAGTGCTTTCTTGTATTGGATTGGTGCGGAGCCAGCTGTTTCCAGTTCAAGCGCGATGCTTGTTCAGTGGACCTCTACGTCTGTTTCGGTTTCGAAGAGGCTTTGGGCTTTCGCTCACTTCGGACGTTTCGTACGCCCTGGTGCTGTGAGGATTAAATCATCTTCTTCAGGAGGTTTAGGGGTCAGCGCCTTCAAGAATCTGGATGGTACACTATCCCTTCAGGTCATCAACTCGGGTTCGAGTAGTGTTGATTTCACAGTGTCCGGGTTTGGGTCTGTTTCCCAGATTCAACCAGTTTTGACAGATGACACGAATTCTTTTGTATTTGGGGCCAAAATTGCAGTTTCTACTGGATCATTTAGCGCTAGCATTGGGGGAAAAGCTATGATATCATATATTCCTGGGTAAGGAGTAACATAGGTACAAAGACATTAAAGCTAAGTAAAAGTTTGGTTTTGTAAACGGCAATGGATATGAAAGGTTACTAGATACTTTGATAAGGAGTCCCTCTGTACCCTATGATTTTTATATTTTTAATTAGTCATCGAAATCTTGTCAATCTTGTCCAGAGTTTTAGGATTACTTGACTTGTGGCTCTTATAGCCGTCTCTTTTAATACTATCTAGGGTACTCTATAACAATTAAAGAATCTTATAACTCCTCAAACCACCTAGCTTTAAACCCTGTCATTAAGAGTTTGTACTTCTTGTGAACATGCCTGAATTGTATGGTAAATATTAGGCATGTCACACATGTGTTCGTCTAAGTAAATACAATTCGTTGGCAAGCCTCCCTTGATTTGCAGGACTTTTACTTCTTATCAATTGATTCCGCCCATTTAGAATAACGCTCACCTTATTAGGTTTTATAAGAATATAAAAGTGTAATTTTCTATTCCTTATTTAGCACAATCATCTGCCGCGAGATGTAACTTTTGAGACCTATATTTTTTAGTAGGAAAATTTCTATCTTATTATTATTTCTAAACATTTCTCCGGAGCCTTAGTAGTCATTGTAAATTTCACAAAGCCTGCTATGCTCTTTTGCGCACTTGCCTCATATAAGCATTTCATGCTACTAAGCGTAACTGCACAGTCACTTATCGGGCTTGGCTATGATGTTACACTTGCTCTATATTAGTATGTTATGAGGAGAAACAAAACATTGCTATTAATTTCACCTCCTGTTTACATCGGGTGATCTTACACGCGAACAACCAGAGGAGCAGTTAAGGAAGAGAGCCATGGCACGGAGGTTAGTGTAATGACGCCAGCAGTCACATGTTGGAGTAGAGGCATATGGGAGTGCGTACTCAAGTCCGAATATAACTAGCTTATAAGTCTGCTACGTAAGGTAATAGAAAGATACAGAACAAAATCAGTGAACGACAGGAAATATATAAATATGTTGGGGCGACTAGTTTCGGTTTCGCCTCTGGCTCTGCGACGATACGGCTCTGATTTGCTAGGTGGTACAAGTCATGTGAGAATCCCGTGACATCGCAACAGCACGTGGAATGGCGCGTAGAAGCCATACTATCAGTATCTGACGCTGTCAGTAGTTGACTGACATCACAGCTAGGAGAAGAAGCATAGTGGAATCAATGGAGATGGTCCAAGATTTGGTGTCCTTTTTTGTCCACAGCATTGCGGCTCAATATAAGCGTATTTCAGAATGCTCCTTAATCTATCCATGAAAGATTCTCCAGAAAAGATTTAGGTCGTATATAAAGGTAAATTCAATATGCTGCTAATTGGGGGCACCTAGACTTCGTACCTCAAGGTATATGGTCGTTGGAACCGTCCCTCTTATGATTAACAGTATAGAAACCGAGCCATTTGGTCCTGTTTTGCTACTAGAGATTAGAGAGATGGGAGAGGAGCAAAGCTATGAATATCAAGATGGGGGAGATGCTTGGCACCGCACAAGAGAAGTTTCTCAAAGTATTAAAGATTTATGAGGTGCAAGGACAATAGGTAACCCTTTCTTGAAGCTCTCCTCTGACACTCGAATGACTTTTTGTAGAAATGCATTCCTAGTGTTGAGCATTCCCGCAATGATGATCTCGCTTATTTAAATTTAACAGGTGGACTCCCGTGAGGTCTCTGTGATACGAGTACCAAGCATCCTCCTTTCTAGGACGAACTAACCAAAAACTAAGAAGCGTATAATACTTGTCTCCCAAGGTTCTTTAGTGAAGGATTCGATATTTTATTTTTCCCACAATAGAAGGACTTAAAGCTTCAGAAGATTTTGTTCTTGTTGTTGCTTTGAGAAAGGTAGGAGCTACACTCTCACTTAACACACAAATTCCAAGCAATGCTCGGATTTCTGATTTTATCCCCTTTGACGCAGTTCTTTCGTTCCGTAAATATTTATTATTAATAATGGTTATAGTGGCTTTTAACACGCTATTACTCACGGAATGCCTGTTTTTGCCGCTTGTGTGATGGGAAATAAATTAAGGTTACAATACAAGTGGCGTGGTCCGGCATAGGCATAAATATTCAAACAAAATCACTAAAACCTAAAGAAATAGCATTAGCTGTGGGGGAAATCTTGAAAACCTCGACATTGAAATCGAGGGCGAAGGAGCTACAAGTTGAAAGGGATTGCTATGATTCGGTAAGCGAAATATCTAGGGGATTTTTGGATATATAGCTTAAATTCCGAAAAGAAAAATTTAGAGATTTATGTGCTTCACGTGACTGTCACATGGTATGTGATTTTCCCTGATTTCCCCTTTTCCCCCTTCAAGGCAGCGTCCTAGCCATTAGTTCCGTATTTATTTGCCTTCGGCCTGTTTTCGGCTACTGTGGCTATCGGTGTATGTGAATACACAGGAGCTCAACCAGGAAGATGGAAGGTTAAGTGGTTGAATCTATGGAAGAGAGG
>JAPZPC010000237.1:0-46292 GCA_037952705.1 Haplographium delicatum
CACGTGCCAGAATGCCAGAGCGCCTTAGCCTTATAGCACGTGAGTTACTCGGGCCTGGCCCGGGTAGCGGCCTGAGGTTCTATAGACAGGTTCATGGACAGTTTCGGTGGACAGGCAGTTTGGTTTCGGAAGGCGAGGATTAGTCATCACAGGTGCCTATAGCACCAAGACCTTTCATGGGTATCAACCCATCACACACGTGACCTCTTTAAGCGAATCAGGAGAATGTTCCATTGTCACACTGCCCCTTTCTACAAGTATGTGCCTCTTATGACGAACGGCTCGACCTTCCGTATCCTGTCCCTTTGGCCAGGAACAGGCGAACAACACATTGAATGCGACTTTCTAGAAATTCCGGTATCTGCAACACCCAGATACTCGGCCCTGTCATACACCTGGGGCGATGCCACTGTAACCACATTCGTTTGGATTCATGGCCATGTGATTGGTATAGCCTCTAACCTCGAACATGCCCTGAGGCATTTGAGAGACCCTGTGCAAGTGCGTACCTTCTGGATTGATGCTCTGTGTATCAACCAAACAGACGAGGCAGGAGAGAAGAGCACGCAGATTTCTTTGATGAGGCGCATTTACCAACGCTCTGATCTTGTTAGTATCTTTCTTGGAGGTAACCAAAACAGAAGCGAGATGATCCCAAATCTATTAAAACGTATAAACCGCGCATACAACCGAGCCGAAATTACTGTTTCGAAATCATTCAGGGGCCAACAGACTATCAACATAAATGATTACCCAAGACTCGGCTTGCCAAGGATTGATAGTAGGCTTTGGGAGATTCTTCGTCAGTTCCTTTGCCGGCCCTGGTTTACCCGCATATGGGTGATCCAAGAGGTTGCCTTATCCACTGCAGCAGAGGTTATCTGTGGCTCGTGGACTATGGAATGGAATTCCCTTCTCCTCACACTACTTAAAGCTATGGATCTCGGTGTGGCTATCGGCAGCCAACCCACGGCGTCGGCGAATAGTCATACGAGTTCCGCGAAAGCGGTTACTCAACTCAATTTCTTAAAAGCCCTCAGGGCTAGTGAGTCGGGTTTTGCCCCTTGGAAGTGTATCGACCTATTCGATCGAAGCAGAATGGCTATCGCTACTAAGCCTCATGACTATTGTTACGGATTGCTTGGGCTATCGGAAGAGTTCGACAACCCCAATATGAAAGTGGATTATTCTCTCTCAGTCGAAACCATATATCTCCAGTTTGCAAGGTACTTTGTTGTGCACGGTGATGGGATAAAGGTACTATATAGCGCCAGTGGTCACGTCCTCGACTTGCCTTCTTGGGTTCCTGATTGGTCGTATCGACATAACCCCTCCGCCCAGCGGATTGTGCCCCAGTCACGACATGAGCCCTTCGTAAACCTATCCTGGGCCGCTGCATCTGCATTCGAGCCTTTCATCACATTGCATCCCAGCGCAGACGATATTCTGATTGTCCGCGGAATTATTTTTGACCAAATTAGAGTTCTAGGAGCCTATCACTCGTCGGCCGATGCAGCGGGCCGCCATCAAGACCAGGAAACCCTTGAGAGATCTGAAGCGAAACTCGATAGCTTCTCATCTACAAGAACACTTAAATGGAGCGCCAATACTGATGCGCTACTTCACATCAGAGACTGCATAACGGAACTGTGCCAGTTCCTGCACAATAGGCAGGAACGAGCATATCCAGCTGAGGAGGTTGACGAGACAGTCATCTGGAGGACGCTGATATGTAACCGCTATATGAGCTCGCAGGACAGAGCGACGCCCGAATATGCTATATTCTACAAAGCCTTATTAACCCTTATCATGATACACGATCCGTTGTGGGGGCCATCAAATGCACTTTATCCCAAGTTGCCAAATGTGGAGGAGTTGACGGACGAGCTTAAGAGCTATGGAGTCGCTAATATTGCAACAATGGCTAACAGTTTCATGGTAATTGCTAAAGGATTTTGCTACAACAACCGACGTGGTAGAACTAGTCGCGGCTATTTAGGCCAATTCTCACCCCATTCACGCGTTGGCGATCTGGTATTCCTGCCTCTAGGCTCCGCAGTTCCATTTATAATCCGTCCAGGATCCAAAGAGGCATATAAACTGATTGGTGAGTGCTATATTCATGGTATCATGGATGGGCAAGCGTTCGAAGTAGCGGTGAATGGTATAGATGATGTTTATATATGTTAAAACAAGACGGCACTCGTTACGGATATTTCCATAGCTAATATCCTTATACTTGGCACGTTACAGGTCCTCGGCTTCTCTCTTTGAACATCAAACCGATTTCACAGCTGATAGTCTTTGACTTACTGCTGCTACCCGACTCGTAGTCTTTCATGCGCTGTCTTATTAGACCCCAAGCCTCAGATGACATGATAGAAGAACTGTACCTCCTCAAAGTAGAGTGTAGGCTGTAGATAGAAAGAAAAAGCACGATACTAGAACTAGGTGCTTAAACGTGGCTGTTATAGAGGGTGAATCAACCCCCTTTCACCTCGAATAAAAAGAAAGCAGAATTGGAAACAGCGAGATGTCGAACACAGCATAAGAGGCCATTTCGCTGCACAGATATACACTGTACAGGCTTCATTATCGGCTTCGCATTAAAGCCACACTTAGCGAAGCATCTGAGAGAAACACACTTTGAGTTGACAGACCAAGATCAGCTGTTTGCCACAGAAGAAGAGGTTGAACAAAGTTTGAGATCTCTCGAGCCCAGTCCTGAGCCCGAAGAGCTACCACCTATTATCACGGAACCAGAGTTAGAACCGGAACCAGAAACGCATGCAGACACCACAGCACAGCCAATACGCTCCGCAAGACCAACGAAGCGCATGAGGGCATCTAAAGAGTATGAGTGCGCATCTTGTGGCAAGAAGTTCTCCAAAAAGTTCAACTGGGAGTCGCATTTGAAAACACATGGGTCCAGTGAGATGTATCGATGCAACTTGTGTAGTACAGTATGTGCTAGAAAAGGCGATCTCGAGCGGCATAAGAAAAAACACTCCGATGGCAAAGCTTTTATATGTCATGGATGTCAGACAAGCTTCCTCCGGGCTGATATTCTGCGCAGCCATCATAAGTCAAAAAAGGGCGAGAAATGCCTTGAAGCCTTGAGCGAAGAAGAACAATTTCAAATTGCAGGGCCATGAGTTGACAATCAAAGACTAAGACTTTCCCAGTGAAGATGATCGTTTACATCGTTCAAACGAAAGCAGTAGTCGAAGCATACAAGGACCCGAGATCGATTCGACAATATGATTTGAGTAGACTTCAAGCAATAACAATTTCACGAACACGATCGACAACTTCGACAGCTGCCTTTGCAAGACCATTTGAAGAAAGAGCCCCAATACTAGCACCATACATAGCAGTAATGCATCTTCTAGCTTTGGTCAATGAGTATGTCATTGAAACAAGAGTAATAGTTTCTTCTGGTCGTTTCACAGGCGATATGAAGTCTGCGACTTGTACATTCTTCATTATAGGTTTCTTGACAACAAAGCCGCTGTGAAATTCATCAAGGGATACTGGAATTGCCAGCTCTAGAACTTTTGTAGCAGAATCGCTGGCTTCAATCCACGATGTGATAACGGCGATATCGCTGTCAATCGGGCTGACGCGATGTATAATTCGGCCTTCGTGTCGATATCCGATGAGTACATGCTGCACGTCGTAGTCTCAATCTGGTTCAATGTGCGATGTGAAGTCTACGACTGATTTTCCAACACTCGACAGGTCAATCGGAGATGGTCTCGCCCGTGGCGGGACCTGTGGGCACCGTTGTCGATTGCCAGAAATAACGATGCCACGAGAGTTGCTGGGAATACAGCTTTGACCGATGTCTAGAAGCCAGAATTTCTCTACTTTCCTTTTTCTGGACAATCTGCCTGCCCCATCAAACTCCCTGTAACTATCGCTAGCTTGCCCATGACCCCAATGGCACGTTCCGGAATGGCTTGAAGCTGATCACGAAAGTGAGCTCCGGCAAACATGTACGCGAGCAACCGGCTGGATATTGGGATTCTGGTGCGGTAGCAGGGGACTCTTCAAACAATATATAGTTTAGTGAATTCCAAAGATAATCCGTCATTTGATTGAAAGCGTCAATGAGGGCTAGAATTGTGCCAAACCTGTCTACGGTCCCTGGTCACAACCTGATTATTCTCTGAGATTCGGACGAGCTGCGTTCACTGACAATCAACTTGAAAAACTTATGTATTGGGGATATAGGTTCATATTCCAAGTGAACTGACAGTATGTTATATTTTTCCAAAATTACTATTATGCCAAAAAAAAAAAACAAAATGACATTACTAACACCTGAAAAACCCTGCAATTTAAGTCTCGAAATCATGCAGCTCCTCCATAGCAGGTCCATACCCAACCTTATATTCAAGCTCCCAGTTGTCCGGCATCATCCAGTACCCATCCTCCTTCTTTTCCTCCACTTTCCCTCCAGAATCCCATTCCTTCAACGAACCCAAGTCTTTCCAAAAGCTCCGCGAGACTTCCATCATTCCAAATGTACCGCGCAATTTCTCAATAGCATCCGAAACTGCAACTTCACTCTCAGGATCTAGTTTCTTGTCGCTGCGTTGATAAGCCAGTTTCAACAACCTCGCATGGTTGCGAGAAATACTTTCCAGCAATTCCATGTCAATGTCTTTAGGCTCTCTGTGCTCAGAAGCGTAGAGGAGGAGATCTCGATGCAGCGGCATGGCATTATGTGGTTGCTTGTTGGCAGTATGAAACGCGGCCAGTAAAGTGACCATTCTCTGTGTGCCGGGATCGAGGGGTCCGTTGAGGTCGTTGAGATTAAAGTGGATGTCTTCAGCGAGACTGATGGCTTTGAGTTTGTTGCCGGCAGCGAAGTGTGCGTCACAGAGGCGTTCTCCAAGTGCGATGATGATTTCGTCTGTCCAGTGGGTTTGTGTGCGAATCGTCCAGAGCTTAGAGAGAATATTCTGTGGGATGTTGTTAGTAAACTGTTGTTTTGTATGCAGCGGGAAAAGCTTACCTCCAAGGCCGAAAGGTCGCCATCTTTTGGTAGGATATGAATAATGATGTTGATGTCAAGCTGTATGTTGCTGAAGTCCATGTCATCTAACATATCGAAGCGGAAGATCTCCATCAGGATCTCCACAGAAAGCTTCCTCAATTTGCCTTTGTTGTCTTCAGGAACAAAACCCACTCGACAAGCTAGACAAAAAGCTAAGTCAAATCCAACTTTGACAAGCTCCTTCGTTTTCCAGCCTCCTCGCTGCTTCACATATTGAATAAGCCAGTCACCAAGATCGTAGCATTTTGCGAATTGGCTTTTCTTGTAGTAATCGAGAACTGCATTGTAAGCGGCTTTGAATAAGTTATCAGAGTGGCCGTCCTGTCTGAGTTCTTTGACACGAATCTGGAACAAATCCCAAATGATGCCATATTTGGCGGGGTCCGCCTTGAGGTTCTTGTAAAAGATTGTCCAAAGTTCGTCAATCACTACTTGTCTTTCCTCCACTCGGCCTTTGGAGTCGAGAAACGCAAGTAGTCGAGCACCAATGTTTAGTTGCACTTCCAAACTTCCTCCATACTGCAGCGCCCGTATCCACGATTCGTACAACGTTGTCTCCGTCATTATTTCTTTGGTGACATCGGCATATAGAGTGGCTCTGCTATGTCCGAGTAGAAGTTCTTTCAGTGCCACAACCAGAATGAAAGACCCTCTGTCAAGTGCACTGAACCTGGATGGCGTTTCCGGCGAAGAAGTGGGGCTGTATGGCTGAGAAAACTCTCGACGAATCTTGCTCAGATAGTCCAAGATGGATGTCTGGCACTTGAGTTCGACACACATCTTGTATATAGCTTCAGCTGCGAGAAATAGCCGATGGCCCTCTCTCTCTTGTTCCATGATTTCGACGGTAGCGTTTCGAAGCATTATAAGACCCGCCTCAGAGTTGCTCCACTTAGCATAAAACGATATCAACTTGGACAGATACTTCAAAGTTTCCTCATAAGTACAGCCATGTTTTCTTTTGCTGTCTTCCCAAAGCTTTAGCCAGATAGCTCCCGCAGACCCCGAAGAAGGATCATGGCGTGAAAGTAGATCGGCAAGCCTCTGCCGAGCGATGAGAATCAACACATTGATTTCGACTTCGTCCGCATATATTCCGACGTGAATACGCGTGATTTCGTCATAAAGTCTGATAGCTCTATCGCGTTCTTTTTCGTTCTTTTCAAGCAATTCCCCAAGTTGCAAGATTGTTCGGATGGTGTATATATGCTGAGCACCATATCTGAAGATACATATAGAGCGAAGGTTTTCTGCTAGAGTGATCGCCTCATGGAGACTAATAGTCTGCTCCACAGAATTGATGTATCGTACAAAGATATCAAAGTATTTCTTCATGTCAACACCGCCGCCGTCAGTGTGATTTTGGAAAGATTCCCAGAGCAACTTGTACCACTGCATAAGCTCGGTAATCTTACCCTGCTTCTCGTAGAGTCGTATGAGTGCCAGAATCACCTCAATTGAGTTGGAGTCGTGATCATGACCTGGTCGTGACTGCCCATGGTGATGATCATGTCCACCGCAGTCTGTGAATATTTCTCCATATATCACTATCGCTTCTGGACGATCATGCCTTTCATAGAGTTGTGCTAGACGATAAGAGATTTCGATATAGATCAGATGGCTTGTGCCTAATACTTTGCGCATATCATCTCTCAAGCTGATTAAGACGTTTATTGCCTTGTCAACAATTTTGATATTCTCGTAGAAATCGACTAGGTATTTTGCCAAATTTAGCCACTGCCGGTCATGCAATGGCAAATCAGCCCGACATGACGAATAAATATAGACGTAGATATGCTCGGCCTTGGCCGCACGAGACATTTTGAGATACAACGCTGCAAGGCTGCTCGCAATTTTGATAGAGCCTTCAGCCATTACAGGAGGCAATTTCGGTGCC
Source organism: Haplographium delicatum (assembly GCA_037952705.1). Classification (NCBI taxonomy): domain Eukaryota; kingdom Fungi; phylum Ascomycota; class Leotiomycetes; order Helotiales; family Hyaloscyphaceae; genus Haplographium; species Haplographium delicatum. The sequence continues at coordinate 6,963 of JAPZPC010000237.1, forward strand.
GGATTCTCTTCGCTCAAGATGGCGCCCCATAGTCTGGTCATGAGCCTTGATGTCACATCAACAGCCTCCGATAACCTTGAAGAACGTTCATAGTAGGAGGAAAGCTCAAGACAAACTGTGATTATGGTTGCATCAAGTTTGGCTTGTGTGATGAGAATGTCGAAAATATCTTTCAGTGTCTGCTCCTCTTGTGTGCCACTGTCTTGCTGTCTGTGACAACGTGATAGTGCAAAAATGACAAGAATAGCTGCTTGGCTTGAACCCCGGCCATTCTCACGATAGACCTTCAGCAGCTGTTTGAGTAGACTCTCCGCATCAGAGAGGAAGCCAAGCTCAATAAGTGTCTCTGCAATACCCCTGAGCTCTTCAAGAAACACAAGGTCGTGATCCTTTCCACTTCCGAATGAGACACCATAGTGACCCCAAAATTCAAGTAGAAGCTTTCCACCCTCAGTCTTACGGTCTCTGCGAATCAAGAAACGGGCTAACTCCATGTTAATTCGGCTGTATGCTGAGTGAATTTTGGAATCGCCGATTTTGTGACGCTCAGAAGCAAGAATATGATGCAAAGTCCTTAGGACTTCTTCGGCCTTTTGAAAAGACTTCGCTTCCTCATACATTCTCATCATGACCAACGCGTACTCAACACGCTCGTTTCGCCAGGCTTCGAAAGTCTCTTCAGAATTACAGTATATAATGTGCCAGGCTTCAAGACACTCGTCTCTCTTACCCAAGAGTTTAAGATTGTCCATCAGTATTCGACAGAACTTGATTGTTACACCGTCTAATGCGGTACGGTACTTCAAACAAGAGTGGAAAACTTCTCGGTATACATCCACGGCCTGTTTAAGTCTTCTCGAGTTTTCGAAAAACTTGGCAATCATCTCTGCATACTTGAGAGTCTCGTCGTTTGTTTCTCCAAGTGAGTGCTTGTAAGTTGTCCACATGTAACTGAAAATCATTAGTTGAGGTTAATTGTTCAAGCCGTTAGACTTACAGATATATATCCTTGAGACTGATATCGCTGTCTCTATTAAAATGCTCTCCATGACTTGACACAAGATGGATATATGCCTTGGCAATATTCTGGCATGAGTGTCCATATTTCTCAAACAATTTTTGGCAGAGTGTCCATGCCTCAAAGAATGATTCAGCCGCAGACACATAGTTCAACAGCTTGTGTCTGTATTGTCCTAGATTGAGGTGACTTTGAACAACTGATTTGCCGAGTGAGCCAAACGTCAGGTTTCGTAGATGTAAGCCTAGTTTATAGTATGTCTCAATTGAAGAAGGAGAGAACTTTGCTTCTAGGAGACTACGCTCAACAAAGGCCAGCAAAATTGAGTCCGGGAAACAATCCCGAAACTTGGGTGAAATCTGGCATTCACCAGATAAGCCGAAGAATGAAGATTCCTCGTAGTGAATAAGATAGTATTGACATGCATACTCGAGAACGGAGTCACTTTCAATCGAGCGGAGAAAAGTTTGTAATTCTTCAGACATGAAATGGTTGTCCACCGCGGGTTCTATATCTGACAGCCCTTTTAATTTTAGTTTTATATAGGTCAAACTTCGAAGAGTCATAGACGTGTTGATATCTTTGATGTTGCCTGGAAAGCGACTTTTGGTCGACAGAAGGTGATCTTTAATAGTTGAGTGAATGAATTTGACACTATCACCTCGAAGATCTAGAATAAATCCAAGGGAGCTGGTGATGTAGTCTTTGAAATCCTTAATCTGCTGTGCTGGTTCACCAATGAGATTGATTTCTACCAAAGTCTTGACTTCTTGAAGCCGGAGCGGGCGTTTGGAAACAAGTAACATTGAAAGTATATCTATTGTTAACTTTTTGGTGTAATCGATCTGGGAGCAGAGTATGTCTATCATTCCCCCTGAGGATTTTGGAACTCCTTGGAGAATTTGTATCATGGCGTCGAAGGTGATTTGCCTCTCGAGGAGCTGTAATAACATAATTGCCTCCATAATGGTACTCAAGTGACGATCAATAAGTCGCTGGATGATGATATTCCGCTCTTTATGTTCCAGGGCAAGGAATATTTGTGATCTGGCAGTCCGCTGCTTGATGTAGCTGGATATGTCATCTCCAGTGTGGTCTGGGATGGGAAACTCGCAGCAAAAATGCGGTGGAGGACCCAGCGCAAATGGACGAGAGAATAGAATGCATCGCAAATTACGTCTTGCTGAGCAGGCAGCTTTGATTCTTCTGCTGAAGCGCAAAGCAGCCTCATCACCTCCCTCGATCTGGTCAACCCCGTCAATGATAATCACAGTATCTTGAGTCTGTTTCACCAGGCACTCTTGAAGGGTTGCCCATAGCTCTTCCTCCGGCTTTTTTTTGCCTCCTCTTTGAATTTGCTGGTATGCATCCCAAAGTAATGTCAGAATCTGGTTATCACCAATGCTTGTGTCGAGCAGGTTCAGAAGGAGATGTTTGAGGATGGCATCTACTGAGTGCATCTGGGTCTCTAGGATGATTGCATTAGTAATCTTTGTACTAGATAAATCGCATGAATGAACGTACCAAAGCTTGCACGCAACACCTTGCTATGTCGCGAGTTTGACGTAGAAAGGTATTCCAGTAAGAAAGTCACCAATGTAGATTTACCACTCCCAGCTGGACCTGTCACAAGAAGTACATCATCCGAGGTTGTCAAGAAGCGTTCAAATCTAGGTGGAAACCACTCGAATGTCAATTCCTCAGCACCGGTAGCCGTTAATGTCCAGCCGTGGGCATGACTTTGGGCTCCGAGGAATCTCCGTAGGATCTTGATATTAACACCTGTCAAGGTAGAAAACTTCGAGTTAGAATGATTTCAGATTTGAGACTTTGTCTCCTTACCTGATGCCGTTGGTAAACCTCCAATCCACAGTTCCCAGATTAGAGCTTGAAAGCTCGCTTTGTGTGCATGAAATCTTTTGATGTATACGCCAAAGTTGTAGTCAAATTCGTTCAAAAATATCGATCGCTGCGCAGCTGTATGTAAAAATAAATCAGAGACACGAAAAAAGGAGCAGCGCATAAACTTACAGGAATCACGCGTTCTGAAAATATTGAACGTCTGTACACAAAAGTCGATAATTTCAATGAGTGCTCGACCTAGAATCTCAGCGAGTTGTGTCTTGTTGCCAGTCATTCCCTTGTAGCTGGAAACCATTAATTCCATTGGTTTGCCAAATTGCTGCAACTCTTCGAAGATCTTTGAAGTGATTGAGTAGATCAAACCATTTTGTTGTTGGCCATCTAAACACTATAATAAAGTCAGAATACTACCTACTGAAAGCTAATCAATATACCTTCAAAATCAGTTGCAAGCAGTTCATGATCAAGCTTGACGCTTCCCCGACCGGGCTGTTGTTTGAGTCAAGAACTTGTATGTAAATGTCTACAGAGATGGAAAACAACTCTGCTCTTTTGAGGATTCGAGCTAGAGTGCTTCCTTGATGTGGCATAAACTTTATCCGTCTATGTTTGAGAAGTTTCGTAAATTGTTGCCGGTCTTTTACGATCAGAATATCGGTAGTGCCCTTATCCTGTAACTGAGCGAGCTTATTGGTGCCTCTCGAAACACTTTCTTGCACTGATATATCCGCTCCGTATAAAGTTAATGCTCCCGACTGGGGAATAATTGGCTTTGGAATGATCGGAGCTGGCCCAGCAATTTTAAGAACTGGACCTGAAGCAGACCGAAGTGATGCAGGCTTTGAGTGTTCTGGAAAATCTGTGGGACGGTGATTGTGAGAGTGGTGTGATGGAATTGGTGGCTTGGCTCTAGCATTCACTTCTATATCAGTGAGGCCGCAGCTCTCGAGTGTGTCAGCTCTGGAACGATCGTCTCTATCATCCTCGAAGATGTGGTAGTCATCGCCAACAGCTGGTGGATTGTCGTACTCATTGATGCTTGGAGCAATAGAAGCCCCCGAGGATAAGGATACTTCTCTTGCTCTTGCGATAGTATTGAATTTTAGAGAGTCAACCGTGAGTATTGGAGCTCGAGTTATAGCATTCGTGCCGTTAACGGATGATACTATTGAAGAGTTAAACATGAGAATCATCTCGAACGACTACTCTTACGACGTAGATCTGCCATCCTCAACGGTGTGCACTTTTGGCTGACACGCCTTGATAATGACCAGTATTAGATAAAACTGTCGTGATTGTGTCTCACTATTCATTTTAAAAACGGATCTAGAAGCAGCAAATCTTCTTGTTAATTTACCTTTTGCAAAATCCCTATTTAATAATAATATTAAATAAAACAGTTGCCGGAGATCACAGTTCTCTACCTTTGATCTTGTAAAGAATGGTGTGGAGTTTTGAAAGGACCACCAGAAATTCAAATCTCTCAGACAGTGTAGATCAGACGGCGTTGAGAGTTTCTTGCGTAGGAAATTAGGGCACGCGCTTTCGCCGTGTACAGAACTCAGTTCGACAAATCTAATTTGCCGAAGAAGAATCAGTCAGTCTACCTAGGCAAACCACCCCGACAACAGTCAATGACTTGTCAGACAAGAAAGAAAGAAAGAATATTGTACAGGAGAAACGGAAGTGCGTGATCCAGATCCACTCCATGCTTCAGCTTCTGGGGTGGAAGCGCCGGCACCATTTGAAACCGGAAGTGATAGAGTTCGCACTCACCTGGCGTATTGATTTTGTCTGTGGCTACCTGAGTACCTAAAGGAGACGCAGACATGACAGATATACACAACATCAGCCATCTAGACTCCGCCAGATCCCGCTGTCAGCTCCACAAAGCAAGTTAGATGCATAAATGCTTCGCAAAAGCCAGGGTGTAAACCCCCTTCCTGCCGACAATATGATCACCTTGGCCCGCGAGCAACACTGCGATGCCACCATAGCATTGCATCGATACACACAAGCAGCCACCCTGGCTGTGGTGGATATTAAGTGGCTAGCTGAGTAGTCTCCAAATGGCATGCAGCTCACGGCGCCATTTGATACCTGCAGCATATCAGCCAATATTGGTGTCGTCCTGCCATATTCAGATTCATTTTCGTGTTAAATGCCTCGATGGTAGTATTCTCCCGCTCGAATGTATCAAAAGGGAAGAAAAGATCCGAATCTAGATGTCCTAGATGGGAAGACGTTCAGGTGGAGCTAGTAGTTGCTAGCGCCGGCCTAGCCCGAGTCTACAAAAACAAGCATTATATGAAAAAGGGTGTGGATTTAGTAAAACACATGTAATTGCATTCCATTTCACAACTGAATAAATTAATTAAGGTATGATACCGGTCAGATTCGTCCGCTGTCAACATCTTTAGCGATTACTACTCATGCCGATGTGTAGTATGGTCCTCTTCTGGAGAACGTGTGACGCTGCCCCAATTCATATCGAGTTAATTAGCTTTCTTTGGAGACGAGATATCGAAAGTGCTTTCTTGAAATCCGTAGTACCAAACCACCAATGGCTCTACCTGTCGCCTCGGCACTTGACCGACTTGAGTAATTTTTGTTAACAGTATAGAGATATATGCCCCATAATGTACATCGTCCAGTGACAATTCTGCCTTGTATTCCTCAGAAACAGAATCGTAAACGAACATCTTCATGTGACCCGGCGATGAACCTTTTTCCTGCGAACATATATAATGATCAACGCCTTTGAACTGACTTGCTTGCTTTGGACCTGACTCCCTCCGTGTGGCACAGAGAACAATATCTGGTGATTTGGTTCCCCGATGCTTGCATAGATGTTTGAATTTGACTATGAGACGATCTTGAGTGGGCTTAATTTCAAGCTCATTGGGATATAACGTGCCGTGATCAATCCAGGCCGCGAAACATTCTTCTATATATATTGGCTGCCGGCTTTGCCAGCGCGCTGAAAATGATTCCCTAGCTTCCGGCATGAGCTTTGGAAAGTCGACTAAGCTTTCGGGGTTTGGCAGAAACCAATCGTCCTTCTCTTTTGTTGATTGATTTCGCAGGACCGTTCTATCGAAGTCAACAATGTGAGACAAAGCAAAAGAGGCATTTGATGATGACCACCATTCCTGATATCCTAGAGTGCAAAAATCTGGCCCGGAAGCCCAAGTCGCATCAAGGATCTTGTAGCGCGTGTCAGGAGCAGTGGTCATTGGAAATGCAGTCCAAGCATGGAATGATGTTGGCTTCTTACTCTTTGGAATACCACCTTCTCTGGTAGAGCCAGAAACGTAATAAGCCTCAGGTGACTTCGGTTTAATGATAGCATTGAACATGAGCTTGAACATTTTTGCGAAACCACTGCAGATTTCCTGCCCCGAGGATAACATTTGAAGAGCAGGACGATCTCTCCGGACCCAATGCGGGTTCTTCACATTCTCTTTATCGTACTTAATTGAAAGCGCTAGCCAGGAGAATATGAAACGAGCCTTTGCAACATTGTCCTCTTCCATGACTACTCCAACATCAAGAGCTGCATTCTGGAATGCCGAATTCCGAGCCTTTAAAAATGCCATCCACAATGATTTAGAAATATTCTTGATAAGCTCCTCTCCTGAAGAATCCATGAATTCCCATGCTTGCATACTGCATAACAGAGATATGATTTCATTGTTGCGTTCTTCTATCGATCGCCCATCCAATGCGCTCCAAAGAGGGGCCAACCATCCCTGGGTTGCCTCGTAATCAGATTTTATGCTTTCGTAATGGTCTTCATCCAATGCCTTAGAAGCACTGAGGTGCGACAACATCCCATGCACATTTTTGACTGGAGCTATATTGGTGTGTCTGTAATCTTCTGCCTGTTTTCGAAATTTGTAGTTGTTCGTGCTATACAAGCATGCGACCATTCTTTCCACGATTTCGAACAAAAAAGCCCCGTCTACTGCAGTCTGCGTCTTATTGACTATGGTGGTGCGACTTGGACCTGGTATAGCAGGCGCATTAGAACGTGGCACATTGCTTGAATCGGAACGCGGATTTTGAGAAGACTTAAGGCGCGGATCAATAGAAGCTTCAGGACGTTCTAATTTATCAGATGGATCTTCAGGTGGTTCAGGACGTGGTCCTAGCAGCCAAATGGCTTGCAGCGTAACTTTTTTTGCAAAATCATCAATCTCTGAATAATTGCGACAAGCAAAGCAATCGACATTATCGTCAGCCTTACTATAATTTGTAGCAGTAGGTAGCCATTGATCTAAAAGGATCTCGTGAGAACGTTGCATGGTTTTAGAAGAGACACTGCGGTGTCGACCTAGGAAACAGACAGAAATAGTGTGTACTCAAAGTATGTAAGTCTAGCAGGCTTGTCTGATGAAGTTGCTTGTCAATCTTAGTGATGAGGATTTATAGTCTGTCAATCGTTGCCTTAGGCACTGGGGAAGATGTGAAATCGAAGACGTAAGAACTAAGAAGAGACAAAAGTCATAGTTGGTTTGTGAGTATTTATGTAGCCCGTAATTCGGCCTAGTTAAACTTCTTTCCTATGCCACAGCAGTCATGTGCAAATTACATGCCGACTGAAAATGATAGACTTCAGTACAGTGAATGTCCCTACTAATCCGCATTTTTCATTTCCTATAAGTTGTTTATTTCTCATACCTGGATTGTTACTGAAGTTTACAAGCAATTTATATTTCGTTAAAATAATTCTACTAGCACCAGAAAAGGCCTGGACACTGTCTAGTGCTTGAACATCGATTGCTGTATCTAGAGGGATAACACGAAGTGGGTGAAATGATATCATACAGGTACAGGAGACATCTCATAGCCCGTCAAGATATTGTAGACACAGCCGCTGAAAGAAAGCACTTTCTCCAAGACAGATCAACGTGAAGGCACAGCTGGAGTTTCCGAAAAGTGACAATAGGGACAGGAAGGCTTTCTGTGGCTGGCTGACAGCTGCATCTTTCTGGTCGATTAGGTTATGAGCAAAAGAGATTTGTCATAGAATGGCTGGGTAGTATTGGTTGCGGAGACTCGTCGTCTTGAGACATGAATATTGCATGATATTCAGCTGACATGCAGTTGCTTATTGTGTATAGGAAAAGCAACCATTATTGAAAGGGTAAGATGTCGACTAGGGTGTAGAAATATCAAATCACTGAAATCTTGAGCTAAGCACAGGCAGGCGTAGTATCCTACAGCAGCATGGCACCCTGAAAAAGAAGGTATGGACAGAGCGCATGATTTATAGGCTTGTCACTGTTATGTCCCTTTTGGGTCTACGGTCAGCAAAAAGCCATCAAAGACTTTAGTTGGCGGCAGATACTTCTACAGTTATTCGGAGCCCAATATAAAGAGGGATTTTTGATTAACATGATAAAGATGACAACAAATTTATTAAGGGTCAAATAGCTTATAGGATATTTTACTTTAGAATGTGACTGAAGAGTTCCTGAACTTAGATTTGGCCTTGGTCAAAAGACGAGATTTATAAGTTAAGCGTAAAGTGTAGTCAGAATCTTTTACTGTTTAGAACTATAGTATCCAAAGAGGTCATAGACGACTCACCTGAGGCTTTTGTAGTCTTGGACAATTCTAGTAATAGATCTTCATGCCTGCCTTTGTTCACAGGTATGACTGTCAAATTATAACACTGTGAGTTTGAGGATGGGTCAGTGGGATATAGAAGGGCACGGAAATCTCTGGCCTTAATTCCAGGAGGTAGGTTGAGACGAAGGAATTCTTGAGGTTTCTCTTGTCGATATGCAAGGATGATTCGATCCCCAAGACTTAAGATGGGCATTTTACCAACTGGTAACATGCATTGTCGTGTTTCTTCTCCGAACACACAATCAAAGGCGATAGTTTTCCGTTTCGTGGTATACTTAAAAGTATAAATGCCGTTAGGGCCTGGGTAATAGGGTTGTTCTACGATATTGAAGTCTATTGTAATTGTTAGTAATAAGCATATATGTGAATTTTGCGTCCACGTTCTTACCTATATTGTCAGACATCACAGTCAGTTTAATTGGATTCATTCTGCGTTTGCCAGAACCATCAATAATAATAGCTGTAGCCTCTGAAACTTGATTTTCTACTCCTTGATTTATGTTATGCGAGACTGTCAAGAAAGAGCACGAGTCATTGGAAGTATCCTTATTTGACGCACTCTTCAATGACCTGATACTTATTGGAGACTGAATGGCTTCAATTCGATCTTTGGTTGACGTTTCAACCCAGAGTCTGATAAAGGATGGGCTAAGATTAGCTGCTGGGCGAGTGAACGTAAGGTTGCCCTCGAGTGTCCACGTATATGGGATAGCTTGGCCATGATAAGTGGTAATTGTTGCCTTCAGAGCTTCCTTTGCCCATGTCATCCTACGGCCTGCTTGATCTGTACCTGTGATCACAATAGTGCCATTCGTAAACTCTTGTCCGCTCTCGAAGCCATCACCGGTGGCGGTAAGAGCTTGAATGACAGGCGGCTTTCTTATAAGTTGGCCATCAGAGACAACGACTGAGCCAGGAATTTGAGTGTCGGTCTTTTCACCATTATTGTCCATCACTTGTATGGTAAAGGCCCACTCTGAGTCAGTAGGTAGTGATAGCGCTGACTCATAGATCCCATCATCATATTGGGTCTTCAACATGGTTGTTTTAGATACTGGCACTGCGGGTGGAATGCTTGTTGCGATGACGCTTATTTGCTTCAACCTTGGATCTATTGTACGATATGGCGAGCCAGTCGTATCATATAGGACTACTTGCACGCGTTGTCCGCATTCTTCGCCGAATGTTGCAGTAGCATTAGAGATGTCCAGTGAAACAGGAGTCAAGGTTGAGTGAAGTTCAAGAGGAGAACCTGGGATGTGTTGTCCCTGACATGTTATCTCAAGCGAGTATGGTCCTGCGACGGGTCGCTTATATGAAACAGCTCGCCAGCCATCTGATGTAGTGGACTTTGGTGCTTTGAAAGAGATGGGAGTTGTTCCACTCTTAGGTGTGATGGCGATATCTAGGTCCAAGTCTGAAATGGCTTTTCCGTCTTTGTCTACAAGGAACACTTCAAGCTTGACCTCTCCAATTGCCAAACCACTGCAAGCTCCCTCTCCTCTCACTATACAACGATCAAGACTCAGGTCTGGCTGCACCTTGAAACTCAAACTTTGACCACCGATCATGTCATCCACAATATAGCCCGTTATCTCTTTGTCGCCAACTTCTGTAAACGCAGGAAAGGTGAGAGTGTATACATGGCCTCCGCAAACAATGACTGGCTTAAGCCCATCATCGAAGTTGATATATTCTCGGTCGTCGTAGTCAGAGCAGACATTTTTCTGTGTGTCGCGGATTGTGAGTGTGGCTTGGAAACTCCTTCCAACAACAACTGTTCCATCAAGTTTCAGAGTAGAGAGAGAACCCGAAAGAATATCGTTGCGGTGGCTGGTTCCAATTGGGGCTTTTGTCATTTTGTCCAGACCATTCAATGTCTTGGGTATTGATGTAGAAGGTCTCGTCGACAACGTATCAGACGCAGTATTTGTCTCAACGGGAGCATCGCCTTTGACCACTTGCGAGTTGGAAGCTACCACGGGCAGGCTCACTCTGGTGCGAAACGTAAGGCCCGTCAACTCATCATAGACAGCAACCTCGAGTAGATAATCAGATGATGGACGAGTATATGTAAACTTCAGTGGCTTAGAAAGCTCGATTAGCTTTCCCGGGGCAACAGCATCCTTGAGTCGTGATTTCTCATCAGGAATATCAATGGCAACAGAATAATTGCTTGCCTTGCGCTTAAGATCAGGCTTTCGGTGTTTATTCGTTGCCTCGCTGTCTTTCACTGGTATCTTCTCCAAAGTGATACTCATATCAACAGTCTCGCCCGCGTTACCACCACAGCTACCTCTGCCAGTTATGCTTAGAACCAAGGTTCTATCACCCATAAATCTACCAATATTATCTACATGATGTACTTTGCTGTTACTGACTAGAGCTGGTAATGGCTGCGAGGCTAATTGCAAATATCCATCGATTGCGGTATGTGGCCCATCGAGCTCTTCAAATTTTGATTCCTGTCTATTAATATGTAGTTCAAGGAATTCCAAATCCTCAAAATTATCATCGACAGCGATAGGTTGTAACCATTTCCAATCGCCCTGTGCCGGGATGTGTGCTGGTATAGATGGCGGGTCCTTGTCTGCCTTCATAGGCAGAGCAGAGGCGGAAGCAGGTTTGTTGTCACTTATGCTAACGCCTAGTTCCGCTTTTTGTAGCATCTGCATATCTGGAATATCTCCCGGAATAAGTACAGGTCCGACGCTCATGAAAGGCGTTATTTGTTTGAGGGCCTTGTCTATTGTCCATTGCGAAAGATGCAGCTTCCTTGGAGGCAGGATCATAGAATAGCTGGAGATGTCACTGAACGGATCGACTATGGCTGCAAAGACTGAAAGAAGTTGGTTCTGCAGGTAGTTGTAGTCATCCGGATTGGAGGTTGTGGGATTGATGAAGTAAGGACGAAGTTTGGTTAACGGCCGACCGACGCTCAGACTTTTCAATGATGGATCAGTAGATGTCGTCGCATCAGCAAACTCTGTCTGTAAACAGCTGAAGTCAAATGGACTTGCCGGAGAAAGACTTTGGCCTGGCGGTATCGTGGTCCCATCTGCCTTGGTTCTGTTGAGCTTTTTATCTGGTTGATTGGGACCATCTTCTAACTTTGAGACTGCCTTAGTGCCATTAATCTCATTGATCTGCTTCCCTGTACCCTTGATTCCATTGGTTTGGCTCAATATCCGCAGAGGCTTCTCATCATCTTCATTATAAAAACGACCTGGTTCTGTAAAATATCCGATCAAACCATCCTTGAGATTGTGTCGGTCTCCTAGACGTAAAGTAAAGTCATAATCTAACGCAGACGTTATGGGTGCAGAAGTATCTGTTGTCTCAGAAAATGTGCTTTGGTCAGCCATAGGCTGCGTAGCAAGCTCTAGAGACCAGCCCATGTTTATGAGTGCCAATGGTCTACCAAAGACAGCGGAAACTTCTGCAGAGAAGCTGTTTGGGGCTGGGTGAAGACTATCCAGAGCACGAATGAGGATTTCCATGAGGGTTTTAAGGTATTGCGGAGACTTGAGCGACTCCAAAAAGATATCAAGCTGCGTCGTTGCAACCCTGGGAGGGCTAGCATCAGTTTCGTTATCATCGTCACTATCATCGTTCCCATCTTCACTACCAGCGTCATCTCCAGCAAAATTTGCTGCATTCGGAGGTAGCCAGTATACTTTGTGTTCACGCAGTAGAACTTCTGCTTTGAACAAGCCATCAGCATCAAAAATCTGTAGGCCCCCATCTCGAAAATTGATCACAAGCCATCCCCAGATGGGATTCTCCCATTCAGTGGCGGCTCTCCAATTAGAAACGCTCCTCTGGTGCGTTGGAGGTTGTAACATATGTGCTAACTGTGCTGATGGTATCTTGTCTGACCCATAACGAGCATTAATATCGTCTGGAACAACGAAATAGGCGTTGAGCCTACTATCCTGATTGATGGCTGGTGATAGCTGAAAGAACTGGCAAAGTCCTTCGGGATCTTGGATCACAGTATTGGAAAAGTACGGTCCTGCAACAGGATCTGGCTGACATGATAGAATCTTGCTAGTATATGGCCTGAGGGGAACAAACTCTTTGTCGCCATGATTATTCAGGGCTGGTACCACTTGTCCAAATTTGTCGACAATGTTAAGCTGCTTAAAGCGTACCTGACCATGGGTCACCGGCTTGAACGGTGAGTATGCACGGTCCTTTCCATCTCTCTTATGATGCTGGAAGTCCATATAACGGCCATATGGAGTTACATCCGCTGTTGTGCCCATCAATAATTTTACATCATCATTAGAGAAAAGAGTGGCGACTTCATCACTGATTTTGTCATCTTCATGCGGTGAAACATGACTTCCATGAACGAGAGTGAGGAGATGATCTGTGATACCACTAAGTGAAGTGGACAAGAAGGGCAAACTGACTAGCAGGTCTAAGATATTCTGCTCTTCTGCCTTAGATGTGGCAGATTCGTCGTCAGCAGTAGAGTGTTTGAACAGTTGCTGAAGTTGTGCTTTCAGGGTTTGAGCAACCTCGGGGAAAATCAAAGAGCGCCCAGAGGCTATTCTAACATCATTCCGAATACCTTTCAGACTCGAAAGCTGCTGGCCATCTTCAATAGCACCAATGATGGTTCCATCAGACTCTTCACGAATGCCCCAGTTGTTGATGGGTACGTGGAAGTATTCTGCTTCCCACTCAATAAATAGGGGAAACCAAGGTTGTGTGTTCTTCCAGTGAATTCTGCCGTCCAATTCCTCCTCCTTGGCGCTAACTTCACCTCCGACAATACTCGCGGTTCTACTGAGATCTTTCTTGAGATCTTTCTTGAGATAATTGCTCGACAGCGTTGTGTCTATTGAGGTGTAGGTCCCTCGAGCCAGGAATACCCACTCGGTTATAAGACGATCTAGAGTAGATTGCAAGGCAAGAGGTGCTTTGCCATTCTTTATCCTCTGAACCTTGCCCCAATTGAGGAGCAGCACTTTGATATCTGGGGGACATTCGGTCTGGATGATTGAAGTATCAAAGTCAGGTGTTGTTACCTTCTGCAACATCTCGAGCAGTCCCTGGAGTTTTGCTTGTTCTTCTGGTTGAAGAGCATTCTCCCATCCTTTGGGGAGCTTCTGCCTATCTTCTAGCGCAATCGAAGAATCGTACAGCGGAATTTCAGAGCTCAATCGCACCTGCAAGGAACCTGAGCTAAACTCACTTGGCCATGGCGAGGTGGGACCGATTAATATTAGTGAAGGATCTTTGCGTGCAAAAAAGGAGAAGTCTGCCCCCGGTTTGACCTGGCCATTAAGATGAGGATGTGCTAGCAACATGGCGATCTTCGATCTCAGCTCCCGAACCTCACCAGAGGCAGACATGAAATTGTCATCTGCAACTCCAGGATCACCAATTGCTTTCAGTTCTGCAGACAGTGTGTCAATTTTTTGCTTGATCTTCTTCCGTCTCGCTTCTTGTGCTTCGCTGTCATTGACATCCTCACTTTTTGGTTCCGCACGATCTTTCCACCATTCGCAAAAGAGAAGAAATTGAACTTGATCACGATGACGAAGACAGGCATCAAGTTGTGCTTGGAGTGCATTGAGTTCGTGAATCAAGCCTACGGCTACCGTTGACGGTCTAAATGCAGAAGGGGGATTTGAAGGATCAACTTGATGCGGGGCCACAGCAGCTGCCCCTGCCTGCTTGTCTGTTGCGACTTCATTGGCTGCTGCTGAAGATGAAGACTTAGCTTCGGACTTTTCTTTGCTCAAATGCCAATGGACACCACCAGAAGAATGGCTGTATCGATTTTGTAGCAGATCTTTCGCTGCTTGTCGAAGTTGATGAATATCTCCTTGCTTGGTCTCAAGAAGAGCAGCTATATTATGGACCAGTGAGTCTTCTGTGTCGTCGACGTGGGCATCGAGGTATGCTTCTAGGGCGTCCATCATGTCGACCCCCACTGCAACAGGATGGTGACTTTCAAATTGGAGAGCAAGTTCCTCTGCAGGTATCGTATTAGGAATTTTTTCTATATCCCAGCTCACATTATATATTGCACCATGACAGGCCAATCTTGATTCGAAAACAGGTGTATCGAGCCACGCCTTATTTTTGGTCATGTTCTGAAACTCCATGAAACAGGACTCCAAGATTGACGAATTGGTTGGGAGATTGGGCTTTGTGCCTTTGCTCCCTTCTACATGAGCCGCCGAATCGAAAAAAAATGGGTCATGTTTCGCGTCGGAGTAGTATCCAAACACAAAGTATGACACATTTGCGCTTTTAATCGTCACCCTCTTGCCACTCTTCATATACGTTAGATCATCATGAAAGGAAAAGACATTCGGGTTATGAGGTTGATAGTCTGCAAATAGAGGATTTGAGGAGTTGACTACTGTTAAAGGGGTGTGGTATCGACTTGAATTGCCAGAATTCGCATTGGCATAGGAGCCATCCGTCCAGTTTTCGAGATCTGTTTTGTAGCCCATGAAAGTGTCGCCTTGTTCATGGGCACCCTTCGTTCCACTGATATCTAAGAAAGGTGCGGCCTCGGTCTCAATATCGTCATCAGGATGAAAATCTCCAATTTCGCGAAGACGATTGCTCTCAATTGCGAATGCTGTTACTGCTGGTATATCTCTGTCGTTTAAGATGTCGTTGTTGGTCATTGAGCGGAACACAAACCAGCGGTCTGGTACAGGTCGAAACTATGATTGTTAGTCCTCTTTATTCTTAATTTCTTAAGTCTCAGCATTGAAACAAGAGTATGTTCGTACCTCTGGAGTTTCTCCAGCATTTGGATCAGGTGCTCCAGGTAGCCCACTCGCAAGCCTTCTTGTTGCATGATCATCTTGCGCTGATGCAGTTGCTGCCAAACCCGAACGGAATGCCTTTGGTAGAATCCAGTGCAGATATATTCCCAATCGCTCTGGTCGAGCAGCACCAGTCCCTGCTACATCACTGATTCTTGTATTTATTGAAGCGGGGCTTGCAGAATGCAAATTTATGGAAGGAACGACGTCTGCCTTGAGAAGAGAACCGTGACCCAGACTAGAATAATCTGGAAGATTCAGTGGGCTGATCTTTGAGAGCCTTTCAGGCGCACATAGTTTTTCGTTGAGAACGAATGCGTCCAGTATCATTGGTACACAGACAACAACTGGCTCGAAGCTTGGAAGCAGTGACGGAGGACCTGTTGCGCCTGATGTAGGCGGAGCTGCTATTGGTGCTAGTGGAGGCGTCATTGATTGTGCTGTGGTGGTTGACGTTACTCTGACAGTCGAGGGGGTCGTCGTTCGTGCCTCTGTTGAAGGTGCTACTGATGGTGCTACTACAAACTCTGCTGGTGGAGATGTTCCATTTGAGACGATCTGCCTTGTCGAAACAGGTGACGGTATTGAAGAATCACCGTTGACGACGGAGCTCATTTTGGATATGTCAACTCGAACCGGCTTTTAATCCGTTAACTTTTGATGACAAGTGCTTGTATGTTCAAATAGTTAGATCATAACCAGGTATTCGTTGCAAGCAGAAGATGTTTAACATCAAGCTCGTCAAGTCTTATCTTGGAGTTATGAGATCAATTACAATTCCCTAACACTTAGGATCACAACTTTGAAAAGAGATAACAGATTCTTGTTCTTCGTCACAATTCACGGCTTACTAACTAGAACAAATCGACATATCACCCTAGCTACATCAGTACTGTTGGATACTCAACTCTCAGAGTTTACGAGAAGATATCTACCTTCCCTGTCTACTATTTTGGGCGAAATATAGAGAGCTGAAGCCGATTCATGCCAAATTCTCAACCTAGTATTGCCCACCCTCAGGGGTTGTCTCGCATGAGCTGAACTGAGATGGTTCTGCGGCAATTCTGCGTTCCCAATAAGGAATTGGAGGCTCGCCAATATACTCGTCCGCATGTGCGCAATCAATATCCTTTACAGAAAGGTGGCTTACTGGGGCCCCCCTCGGGAATCTGATTTGGGAAATTGTTAGAATCACACCTTATGGAGACACACCTTATGGATACCTATCGGAGCCGCTACACAAGAACAAGAAAGACGGGTTGTGTTAATGCACTTTAACAATTTGTTGGCATTCAGAAGATATGTCCAATTTCATCTACATCATCGTCGAAGTTGCCTCTCAATAATTGCATCGAGGACCTCGATGCTAAGGACTGATCGCGAAACTGTTGTAAGAATAAAGAAGCAAGCATGCCGCCAAAAAGAACCATACCTGCTCGTAAACCTACAGAGAGTAGTCGGCAAACGAAGGTCTCTTCACCGAAAACTCCAAATGCACCAGTCACAACGACGGCAGCAATGGTGCCAATACAAAAAGTGGCCATAATTGAGACGACTTCTGCAGCAATTACGCCTCTAGCATCTGGAGTAAAGGCTCTCAAAGACAAACGCGATGCTCCAACAGCTGGTGAAATGAAGCTATTCTCATATCATGCCCCATCACTACCTGCTGGGGATTATACTATCGATGTTTCGCAACACCTGTCATTGAAAGATGGTTCTCAAAACTTGGCTCCTTTAACGTCCTCAAAAAAGTTTCGGATCACGGCTCCACGATATGCACTACCACCCGGTGCTATACATTCTAACTTTCCACATCATGGTCATGGAGAAGGCGCCCACATACTTCCCCATGTTGTATTTACCGATCCCCATCTTCCGTGGGAAAGAACGGTGTCCACAGATGGCAAGCCAGCTACAAAAGAAAGCATGGCGGAGGATGAAAAAATACGAATGCCTTGGTTGGCAGTCCTGGCATTTCAAGTAGACGAGCTGCATGTGGATAATCCGCTGCCCCAACTGGCAGATATCAAACCATCTGCCTCAATGTCCTACACGATGCCTCTTAATACGCTTTGGAAGATGAAAGCCTCTACTGCACTACCATTTTCTGAGTCAGACATTGCTAATCTCGATGATGCCACGTTGGATGCTGGCAGACCTGATGGAGAGAAGAGCTCAACTCAAGTGGACGTGATATTCCTCAAAGCGGCACTTTTCAAATTATTGTTCGGACAGCAGAAAAAGCCAGCGACAACCAATCAGCAGTCTAATAACCTTGAATCGTTCAATATCTCTTTGGAACGATACAAATATTTATCCCATGTCAGGATTGTCCATACCGATGGCATGGCACGAGCTTCCGCACAAGATGGAGATTTCCAAGAGCTAAGCGTAGTTGTAAGCCCTCGAACTGGTCCAATTCACGTTTTGAAACAAGATCCAGCAGTTTTGAATAAGCCAGTTCCTATGGTTGCGCACCTGATATCTTTAGACGGTATCACAGAATATCTGCATACCATAAAGAACGGACAGCAGAACGTGGGGTTGATATCTTTGTATTCCTGGTCTTACGAATGTCTACCTCCTAACAGTGTTAACTACGCATATTTGATGAAGCGTTTGACTGAGACCGTAGAGCCTTTCAAGATGCCCGAGTCCCTGATTGAATCGGTCGCAGGGCCAGACCCATCGAAAAAAATTGAAATTCCATCACGGAAGGCGACTCTTCAGAACGGCAATAAACAAGAATTCAAATCTTCTCTTGAGGGATCAGAAGCTCTTTGGTTGCGCAATAGACTTGAAAATGGTTATACCTTCATCAAATATCGTCCTTCTACTGGGGAAAACACATTAGCACTTTATCGTGGTCCACTCATCCCACGAGCAAACGATAGGGACACGACTCAAGATCGACCAAGTAATAACGGTAGTGATTTGCAAATCCTTGATCATTCCAGTGGTCTTCCTGACATTACTTATCATTTGGCGTGGGAACTTGGTCGAAGCTTAGCAGCATCAGATAGATTCTTTTCCGGCGCCATGATGAGGATACGAACAGAAATCTTGAGTACTGCGCAGAATCTTTACCACACGGAGATAGATAGATCAGGAGGTTCTACACTCAAAAATGGAAGGACAAAGAGCGAAATTGTCCAGCACATCATGACCTCTGGAAAAGCCACAAAAACCCCATCTCATGACGCCTCTATGCATAAACGTTGGAATAAGCATATTCTACTCGAGCCGTTGGATGATGAATTGGAAGACCCTGATATGAGCAAGCATATTGAGATTGCTACAGTCACCATAACCGCTGAAGAGGCAGAAAAATTTGCTACTCAGGAAACAGGGGCCGCCCCAAAGCCAGAGCCATCTGGAACGGTCCTGGCCCAAGATCCTGGATCTGATCTTACAATAGTCCCTGGTGCTGCTCCTACTATGAGGTCTGATTCTGCTGTCCTATCACCTGTACCGACCGCATCCCCGGATGAGAATGTATCATCAAATGAGAAGAGCAAAATCAAGAAGCACTCAGACTGGGCCATCATTTCGCAGTGGTGCGTGGACAAATTACTGTTAAAGAGCATTCCTACAGTCTATCTCTTTCCAGAACCTGACGCTCTTCCCGACGAAGCTATGCGAACGTTCTACGTGGACGAGTCTTGGATGAACGCATTTATAGATGGAGCTCTAAGTGTCGCTAATCACTCGCTATATACAGAGCCAGACATAATTCGGATGAACCTCAAGAAAGCTTTCAACAGCACGCTGAAAAGCAACACAAAGCTACAGATTCCCAGCTGGGGATGTTATATTAGAAGCAAAGTCGTCCAGGTTTTTCCAGATCTTAGAATCCAAGCACCATGGCCCGTCGATTTGGAACGACCGCCAGCTGAGCTTGCCAGGGTGGATCATCTCGCAGCTGATACATTGATGTGTCTATTTAATCGTCGACCTGATGAGGCGCAATTCCCTTCCGGCATCAAATTCTCTCAACCACCCCATCAACAGTGCTTTTCCGTTGGCGATGATCTTACTGACACTACGCTTCATATGAGGTACAAATTAATATCGACCGCGGGCGATCAGACGGCTGCCGATAAGCTACGCGATGATGCTGAGGCAGCACACAAAACGTTTTCTAATTGGGAAAGAGGCAAACAGGATGGGGAATCGAATCCCATTTATGACTGGGACTCTCAGTGTCTTATCTTCCCCGATTTCGCGGATTCTATAGTTGCTAAAATGAAGGATGTTCTGGGACTAGGGGAGTACAACGAAATCGAACAACCTACTTCTGCCATAGTAGGACTCGAGCTTAACGATCTTCCATTGGCCTTCACTTTGTTGCCAGAGGACCGGAATGAGTCTCCTAAAGACTTGAGAACGAGAAAATTACCGATAGGCGCTATCAGAAGAGCGGTTAAGCTCACACCGCATAAATCGAAGATAGACTTTGCGACACTGAACAAATCAGTCATCTACCCTCCAAAATCCATCCAACATAATCCCGAGTTTTCATTTCCTCATCCTCGGGAAACGATCATCAAAGCATTGCCCAATCTGCGCGCAAATGTCTCTTACAAAGCATTCTCGGACCTAGCAAAAGCTCGGCCTACCTCGACTTGGAGTTCTCGACTCTGTGGTTCCATCTTCCCATTACGTTTACGAGGCCGTAACATACCCACCAAGGGAAATCCAGGAGTGGACCTTGTGTTCTCAATCACTGCCATACTATCGGTCTCACCAGACTCCATTCTCACATCTCTGACTGTTGTCATCCCTGCTGGTCGAGACGCAAAAGATCTTCTCCGAGTCACACAACTAGACCCGACAATGCTTACCGTACTGCCAAGCGTCCAAGTGGTGGGAAAGGGCCAACGCTGGACAGCAATCGGGCGGGAGATGACGAAGCACACAGCTGATTTCAAACCTCTGGTGAGAAGCAAAGCACGTACCAAGATCCCAACTAGTTGCTTTGTAGTCAAACTGGTTCCCAGAGGTAGGGTTAAAGCTGCATTGGTTACCAGGCCCGATTTGAGCTTCATTGTTGTCGGTGCCGACATAAATGGGTTGCCTTCGACGAGTGTTAGTATTTTACTCGTGGAGGAGTATGTGAGATCAGGAGAGGATAGGAAGGATGTAACTGAGACGGTTACTTCAGTAATTGAGGTTGAGAAAGAGAGTGCTGCTTTAGATTGATGCTATCTCTTTATTCGCAGCCATATTTGTTCTTGGCTTTACTCGGACTAGTTCTGCTATACAATATCTGATGGATCATGTCTAGAATCACAACGGGTCCATTTTCCTGTCAAACACCTTATACGAGCAACCTCTATTCTTCTGCTCTCAAACTCTGAAAATTCAAACTTTGTGACGAAAATTATACACCCCCTACAACGTCACCTTTATCCACAGAGAAGACAAGTCCAACATAGCCTAAGAATAGCTACCTGTTCGCAAGCTCGACTTATTCTGGCAGCTCTTTCATCCCACGTGAAGAACGCACAGTTTATCCATACGCCATGGTGGCATTAATAAATTTAACACATTCTCCACCAAACTTCAGTAAAATGCACCTTATTCAAAGCTGGTTGGTGGCGCCGTCTTACCCAGCTGTAACAATAATATCATACAGGATGGCTCCAGTTACGCCGCTTGTTTAGTAATTTGGATAAATCCACAACGAGTCACAATCAATGTGCCATGCTCTTCTTGGGCGATGTAGCCCAGATGATCAAATTGCGTGGCTGACTTTCCTCAAATCGTTGGATTTGTGGCTGGCTGATATTCCATTTGGAAAAGTGGTGCAAGCATGATCGGAGATCTAGAGGACATGCCACTCATAGCTGAGAACAGCAGTTCCGCTTAGAGATCATCTGCATCCAGCCGTGAGATGTGATGCCCCCCACTTAGCATGGCATTCTGGGGCTGGATTTTACCCATGAGTAGCATGCTCACAAGCTTTGCGGGGTGCCTTGACATGATGTGTGCACTTGACTTCCCAAACCGAGTACGCGACTAGGTTGAGCGACTAGGGTGTGCGCATCAATATTTCCTGTTTCGGTACCCTGGCGAAAAGACTTCCTTTTGAGGCTCATGGTGCTACTAGTGGCTTGTAAGGGTGCGACGCCACGTGCGGATAAAAGCTTGTTACATACACTACCTAGGGTTATAGCTAGACAAAAGACATGCATAATGCAACATCGGAAAACAATGTTACTGAGGCGTCTTCGCAGTAGCTGAGGTGGAACTCATGATAGCTGCAAGTATTGTTGCCGCTGAATTATTCTCGGTCAATAGGTTGTGTGATAAGTGCTCGTGACAGAGATGACGACGCAGGTAAAATAGGTGTGGTCTGGAGTGTGTTGATAATGCTACCCCCTATCTACTCAGAGAGATGCGAAGCAATTAGAATGCCAATCATTGAGCGTAGCCAAGGTACTCGTCCATTCCGACCTTCTCAATTTTCTGTCATCTAATTCAACCTGGAAAATTGAATCATCACTGTATAGACACAGTGACGGTTGAACTTCAAAATATCGACATTTGATGGAGGTTGAACTCAGAAAGCATCCATCAATATGCCTCCAGCAGCTGAAGACGCGAAAGGGTCATCTGTCTCCGTGAATCAAACAAATGGAAACGTGTCGATAAGCAATGAGGCTCACGCAATCGAGGCATCAGAAATAACAGAAGCGGAGGTCCTAGAAATATATGCGAAGGACTATACTTTCTTGATACCACCACCATCAACACCGGCTACGAACATCCTATTCGACGATCCAACTAAGTATCAGAGTATTCAATGGTTTCAAACAGCTTTTGGCACAAAAGGAATATCCATTGATTTAGATGCTGATGCCGCTCATATACCAATAAAAGTCACTTTAGACGTTCCATTCCCACCACCAAGCAAAGCCAATGCTCTGACCTTTAGCAGCTCTGGCATGACGGATGGCGTGCAATTTGATAAAGGTCTATTTAGTGCAGAGTCATTGAATGGTCAAACTCATGGACGGGCTGGCTACGACAGTCGTGTCAATGGACAGATACTGGCTCTTATTGACGATGCCAATCTAAAACCTTCTATCAATGATCTAGCTCTTCTCCTTGATTATAAACCAGCGTTGTGGGTTTCGAAGATACTTGGGGAGATTCCATTACAGGTTTGGAAATTCGACCAAGATGTTCCTTCTTCTAAGGCAAGGGGATATCCGAGATCTGGAATATGGTATCAACCGGCCATTGATCATACGACCATCATGCGTCTAGAGTTGGAAGTGGGAAAGTTGCCCGGTGAGGACGCTTTCACCAGTTTTGTGAAAACTCATTTGGGAGATGGTATTACAATGAATCCTATTTACGTAGTTGGCAAGAAGACTGCTTCTATATTCAATTCTGGAGATAAGGTGGCACTGTCTACAGTTTCGGAACTGTCATTCTCAACCTCTTTTAAATGGAAAATAAACCCCCAAAGTACCTTCGACGTCTCTCTTGCGGCTCGTCTTCACCAAGCTGGGGTGACGTTATTTCTTCAATTCCCTGGCGAGGGCGAAAGCCCTTTGGAAGCTCTCTTAAAATGGCTAGGTGGCAAAGTTTCGGCGGCTGGGTCGACCATGGACTCCAACCTAAGTGAGGATCTTGGAAAGACGCTCAAAAGCATAGGCGACAAGTTTCATCTCCGTCAAATATCGATATCCATTGGTGATGGTAATAAGTTATTGGCCTTCAGAATAGATTTCGAAATTCCTTCCAATTTTGGAGTTCCAAAACCACCTAAAGATAAGCCTAAACAGACATTGAATCTTCTGTTGTCTCTCTCATGGATTGCCGGTCGCTTTACCTTGGATGGTGAGATTTTTGCGGCGATTGACAAGACGAAGCTCCCTATCCCTCCAGAACTAAATCCTCTTTGGGAGTCCTATCATGATCTTCAACCAACCATAAGCGAGAATACAATCGATTATATGTCCATTCCGAATATGATTGATCCGAACTTAGAGCTCAAGGATCTTCCTAAAGACATCCCATCGATAGTCAAGGACTTCCAGATACAAGTCACCTTTGGAACACAAAAGTCCTTATCTATACGAGGAAGTGTCGAACGTGTGAAAGATCTCATACCCACTTCAGAAGAGCCGCCTCGAATACAATTCGACACTTTATCTCTCGTAGCCAGTGTTGATTTTGGCACCAAGGACTATCAGCTCTCGCTGGCAGGCGCAATTTCTCTCCATCCTGCCCCTGGCACTAAGGAAGCTGGGACTCTTGAGTCTGCAACACTCAAAGTCTCAATCGATCATCAGCCTGAGGCCGGATGGACTGTGAGCGGAATTGTTGAAAACTTGAAGATAGCACATCTGGGCGAGTATTTCTCCTCGGGTGGCATTAGCGCTGCAGCAATGAGTTTCATGGAGAGCATAGAGTTGAGCAACATTTCAATCACCTACGTATACAAAAGTGGCAATCCTTCGTCTTTCGTCATGGATGGTACTTTATGGTTAGGGCCTGTTGCTCTCGTCCTTGACTATAAACACTCGGGAGATACATGGTCGTTCGAGGCAGATTTACTACCAAAGGTCACATCCGATGAAATTACTCTCGGAGAACTCCTCAAGGATATCATTCCTGACTTCGATGAGGTTCCCGCGTTTGTGGCGAATATGAAGATGCCACTTGCAGACACATCATTGAAGCTGAAATGCGAAACCGCGCAAAAAAATACTGATTATGTTGTCTTCTCAGTCGAGATCCAGATAAAGGATTTCTACTTGACTTTTGCCAAGATACAGCATCATAAGTCAATATCAGATACATCACCAGCAAAACCACTCTGTGTTCTTCGATTTGGGTTGACTAAGCTCCCTACCATTGACTCTATTCCACTGCTAGCAAAGCTTGAGCAGCCATTTGATCAGCTGGGATTCATCTGGCTCAACTCGGATCTGAGCGGAGAAGTGGCAAATATACTTAATCAAGATGTCTTTTCCGATAAAGAACAGTTGAGATGGAAAGAACAGCCCGGGACAGTAGATTCTTCGCCGAATAATAAGAAAGAAACTCCCAAAGACAGCACAGGCTCGGTTCCAAAAGCCGAGGCCGTCAAATCTTTACCATACATGGCGAAGGATCCAGTAATGAAAGCTGGCTCTCACTTCCAGATTGTTGTGATTGAGAAGGAAGTTACCAAAGTGCTACTAGATTATCAGTTTGGATCGGCATCAAAAGCAAGCTCTTCTGCTCCTGCAGCAGCCGTGACGGCTGGAAAGTCTACGGCTATGTCGACAGACAAGAAGCCAGAAGAAAAGCCTGCAGCTACTCAAGAGGTTGCTCAACTAAGTGGAGTGGACGAAAAAAATGCCCCCAGCTCCATGACACCGATGGCCAAGAAGCAAGGACCACTAACAATATCAAACGTTGCTTTGAAGTTTGCTGGAGGTGTTCTTCATGTCATGTTAGATGCAATGGTCCAACTAGGTCCTTTGGAGTTCGAAATGATGGGCTTTTCGATTGATTTAGATATCTCTAAGTTCAGTATCCATAATTTGGGCAGCATAAAGATCAGTTTCTCCCTCACCGGGCTAGGCCTTGAGGTCAAAGAAGGCAAATTCACATTGGCAGGTTTATTCCTACACACAAAGACTGAGACACAAACTACTTATGCGGGTGGTATAAGCATTAATGTATCTCCATATGGCTTTCTAGCAGCAGGTGCCTATATTGAAAATGCTGCTGGCTTCAAGACCGTGTTTGCCTTTGCTATGTTGACAGGAAATTTGATGGAATTTGGTTGGGCGGAAATATGTGGGATTACTGGTGGCTTTGGATACAATTCCAATCTTCGAATCCCAGATATCTCCCAGGTCGCCCAGTTTCCGCTTCTTTCTCATGAAGGAAACAAGAGCGCAAATCCCCTTGTGCAACTGAACGGGTTGACAAATACGGCGGGTCCTGATGCTTGGATCACTGCAAGAGATAAGACTATTTGGGTCGCAGCTGGTAAGCTTTATATTTTCAACATCAATTTTCGATCACGATTTAATACCTATCACTAATACGAACTTCTAGGACTCACGGTGAAAGCACTTCAAGTTCTTGATGTTCAAGCGGTAGTTACCATACAGCTAGGCGACGATTTCAAGATCTCAATTATTGGAGAAGCAGTTGCTATCCAACCAAGAGGAAGTGAACATCCGTTCTTGCTCCTAGATCTTGACATTGCCGCATCTCTAGATGTAGGCAAAGGAACTTTACAAATCGAAGCCCAATTGAGCCCGGCTTCATTCTTGTTAGATAAAAATTGCCATCCCACAGGAGGTTTTGCTCTTTGCGCATGGTTTAAGGGGTCCGACCACGCTGGAGATTGGGTATTCACGGTAGGCGGTTTCCATCCAGCGTACAAGAAGCCAGCCCATT
This sequence comes from Haplographium delicatum, assembly GCA_037952705.1. Lineage (NCBI taxonomy): Eukaryota > Fungi > Ascomycota > Leotiomycetes > Helotiales > Hyaloscyphaceae > Haplographium > Haplographium delicatum. Next base: position 32,706 of record JAPZPC010000237.1, read on the forward strand.
ATCCCAGTCCTCCACGGCTTGGAATCAGTTGGAAGTATGATGACCATATAATGATTAGTGGTGGTTCTTACTTCGCTATCACGCCGAAAGTTTGTATGGCAGGCATTCAGATCACTGTGCTTTTCGAGTTGGATGATATTTCTGCATCGTTTGATGCACATGCAGATATGCTCATACAATATCAGCCATTTCAATACATGGTGGAGGTAGGAGTATCTATGCATGTCAAATATGAGTTAAAGATCGCGTGGATCTCGCACAAATTCTCAGTCGGGATATCAGCAAGTGTTTCTCTTATCGGCCCACCAATGGTTGGAGAAGTTCATGTCAATTTGACAGTTATCAGTTTTACGATTGCATTTGGAGCTACTCATAAGGATAAAGAGGCTCTTACGCTTCTAGAATTTTGGAACATGCTCAAACAAACGTCTGATACAGATGACACGAAAAATGCCCAGGATCATATGTTCGCTGTAACCAATGGACTACTACCTTCCGCGGCTCTTCCGACTTCATATCTCGGAGTCCTTCGAGCTGGAAACTTGGAATTGCAAATTCAGAGCAGAGCCATCTTGTCCAAAGCTACGTTTGTATACAAGAGTCGACCTTCGGTTATCAAGGGACCAGTGTACTCGAAACCAATGAAGACTTCACAAGAGCTGATTTCGGCAATGGAAATTCGCATCACACGCGAAGGAGATACAGGTCCTGGCATACAATATGAATTCCAACAAGCAGAGATCATGCAGACTCTCCCATCAGCTCTTTGGACTGCTTGTGAGTTTTTCCTCTCTTTTTGAACTCCCTCCTACTAAACACTTCATAGATGATGAAAGCACAGATCCAAGCGGCAAGGGTGATAGCACAGCATCACTCAACAACAACAAGCAATCTACAGTCGAAGGACTGGTCGGACTTACCCTCAAACCACCACCACCCCATCTATCACCAGATATCATTCCCCCATTCTCTATGGATTCACTAATGAAAGACAATCCAGGCTACGAAGGAGATCTTTCCAAAACCCTACCGATCGAACATTCCTTCCAGCCCGGGACTGAGAAAGCCACCAAGGCAAAATTGCGAGGACTGTGGGGTTCCGGACTGAGTAACAGCGTAGTCGACATCAACAGCGTCCTTGGTGCGTATGGAAAAGGTCTCGGGCAGACTAAGAAAGACGTTGGTGCTCGCTTCTTGAATCTTAGCACGCGGCCGCCGAAGAAGTTGTTTGATGATTTTGATCGCTTTTATTCTACTGGTGATCCCTTTTTAGCTTACACGACTGACAAACCAGCGTTTGATGCAACGATTGCAGGGAGATGGTGCATGGCGGTAAGCTGATACCCCAAAAATTTCAACGAATCATTTATGCAGAAACTGACGACGGTCAGGACGAGAAAGAAAGAACTTGGACTGAAACGGGGACAAGCACCACAGTTAAGTTCCCAGACATCTTCGCTGTCGCAGGCGTTGAAGAAACAACAAACCAATCACTTCAGCCTCCTGTGACAACGCTCAGTAATGTGAAGCATCTCAAATCATCTAAACCAAAAGTGATGATGGGGTTGAGTAGGATCAACGTCCCGCCAGGCTCAGAGTACGAGTGCGGGGTCTCCGCGCAGGATGTAGATAGTAAATCCTTTCAAATAACAGTTCCAGTCAAATTGGGGTCCATTATTGACGAGTATGATACTCCCGTTGCTGCTTTGTATATATGCTAATTCGGTAATAGTTTGGAGGCCCAATGGATTGCGACTTATCATCCTAGTATTCAATCAAGCATGGTTCATATTACGGGCGACAAGGTAAGTGGCAATAAAGAGGCTATACATCAAAATATACGACATGCTAACCACTTCTCGCAATAGCTACAACACTCACCTAAAGATCCTACTACGCAAGAATACAAAGAAACAATTTCCTTCCCGCAGAAGTTCACAAAGCCACCAATCGTCATATTATGGATCACCGCATTTAAGATTCCCAGCACATCAGCACCAAGTTTAGAACTTCACGCCACCGGTATCAAAGACGACAGCTTCAATATCGTTGTGAGATCACACAACAATGCCACCTTCCAGACTGTATCTTGCACTTGGATTGCTTATCCCCATGATCACAGTGGTATCAGCTCTGGTTTCTTTTCCACGTTAGATATGCACAAAGCTAAGCACCCTATGGCGAATACGAGTGCTACTGTGAGAATGGATAAGGGAACTTTGAGTGGGAGGTCAGTACCTAGGATGGTGGTTGGGTTGAATAAAATTGATGCAGCGGGAGGGAGGGGCTTGAGGGTAGCGGTGGATGTAAAGCCAGTTGGGACGAGTGCCTTCCATTGGCATGTGGGGACTTGGGGGTACTCGGTACTGTTTGAGGCGGGAGCGAGCTGGATTGCTTTGGATGAGTAATATAATATGGACTTGAAGCATTTTCTTTTTGCGTATGTCTTTCGCTGGTCATTTAAGGTCACTGAGTCTGTTGATCATTTGAACCACGATCAAAACATACTCTATACAAACATCGACTCTCTATATTGATTTTAATCTTTTCATGGAACTATAGCAGCTTGGACGCCTTGAGAAGCTACAACAGGTTGGCCAACTTTCACAGTCCACCGTACTACTATCTTCCCATTAGGATTTCCTTTTATCTTTTTGACAATAGCCAACAACGAATCGTCTGAAAATGGTAGAGCAAACGACCCAGACCAGAAGCCCGAGGTAACATCATACTGAAGCTCTGCATACTTATTCGGCGCTGATTTACTTAATAAGGCAATTTTATATCTTGAGTCTTTCTGCGAACCATGCAGACAAGCGTTCTTAAACTTTACTTCGATAGTTTGAGTGCTGGCAGACAACAGGACGGGATTCAGTTTCGGGATCAACGAAGCTCTATCAAAATAGCACAATTCTTCACTCACATCGAAATCTGGCTGAGCACGACCCCATCGAATGTTATATACGTCGGCGTCAGGATTTTTATTCAGAGGAATATATTGCTCGTCGGCGATATCGGGCATATGGGACCAGCTCATCGAAGCATTTGAACTCGTCCACCACGGCCGTTCGGGTAAAGTCAGGTCATCATCCGTTGAAGTCCAGGTGGCATCAATAATACGTCTCTCTTTTGTCTTGGTTGACAATGGGAAGGAGTTCCAAGCATGTGCATGGTTTTCGAAGTCTTCATGCCATACCGGATGTGTGACTATGCCACCAAGTCTTGCTGCACCAATAATAACTGATGCCTCGGGCTCTCCCTTTACAAGAAGAATATTGAACATTGTTTCAAACATCTCAGCATACCCTATACAGACTTCTTTGCCAGTCGCCAGCATTCTGACAATTGGCCGAGTAAGCTGAGACACGACGGAATCCTTGGCAATAGTGTCGTCATACTTCATTGAAACGGCCAACCACGAGAAGAAAAGCCGAGCCTTTGCAACATTATCTTCGTCCATGACAGCATCGATAGCTTTCTTATCAGTCGCAAACTTTGCAGCTCGAGCATTCTTAAGTGCCTTCCATAGAAGTTTCCCGATAGTAGCAACGAGCTCCACTCCACGCTTGGTCATATAAGGCCACGCTTGGAGGGCAAGCTGATATTCCGGCAAATCTGGATAAAACACTTCGTAATCCTCATGGATCTGCTTCTCAGTAATGCCGAACCCCTTCAATTTTTGTAACCTTGCATCCACAACAACCTTTAAGCTTTGATAGCTAAGGTCATCAAAAGCCGCATGCGTTGTGAGATGGCCAAACATTCCCTTCAAAGTTCTGTCCTTCAACGTGCTACGATTGATTATGTTATTCAGATTGTCGATTTCAAGGAAAAGCTTCTCAACAGCGTCGAAGATGGGGGATGCATCAACTTGAGGGTTAGGTATGGCATCGTTTGCAGTAGCTTGAAAATTGGCTGGTTTGCCTTCTACACCCCAGAGCTTTTGAAGAGAAACTTGTTCTGCGAAGTGATCGATCTCACTATAGTCCTGACAAACGTAGCATTTATCAATTGGGGGGTTGCTGTAATCCAAAGATGTTGCGGCGAAACGTTCAAGGGGAAGTATGTGTTTGGGTGAAGCTGCCATCGCACATCAAGTGAGTGGTTATGAAAATATCGTCGTTTAGATTGTCCATCAGAAGGCACGAATAGCTTCTTTTTGTATTGCAGGTAGGGTTGGGCTCGCACTTAACCTCTTCTAGACATCTCAAAACGTGAGGGTAAAGAACGCAAATTTTGGTTGATATTTCCCCACCCTGCTTGAAAGTGGACGCTTCATCCTAGATTCTAGCGAATAGAAAACGCTGTAGTTGAATTTTCATTACCTTTAACCACGTTTGCTATTATACTATGCCTATTTGCAGCTTTCAATGGGGTAGCAGGTGCCTGCAATGCTACTTGGTGAGTAGGATACATAATCCCCTACCCTGTCAGGGGTGGTTCTAGTAGATTCTAGACGAGATTGTCTCACAGCCAGTTGTTTACAGAGCCGCTCATGCCGCCTTAATTCGTTCTTGTCATCCAATTGTTGCAGATAAAGGTAGGTACTGGATAATTTCTGAGTCAACTTGTAAAAGCGGCAGAATAAAGTGGGTGGCGAGAGGTGTGTAGGTAAATACAGGGTTGGTGATTATTTACCCTTGACACGAGAATTGCAGATTAATCCCTGTGTTCGCAAGCTGGTTCGCCGGTATTTCCGGTGGTGTTCTTGGCTTGGAGGGCCGTTGAATATTATTGGTAGAGGCCTGCATTTCAGCTGCCACCGGGCGCTTAAAATTGTGCTAAATAGCTGTAATGGCTTCAATTTGCAAGGGTTCCTGTAGCTGCATTATAAAGTAACCTATCATGCTCGAAAGATTATACATCCCGCTTCTATCCTAGCCTTCCAGTTGTGAATTTCAGCTGCATAATTGACGCCACAAAACTAAAATGATCTCATGATGAGCTGAGAGCAAGCTGAGAGCATAAGAACTTGACACCCAGACTTTGGGAAAAGCAGAAGCTCGGAATAGACGAAAGAGTCAACGAAGTAGGATCTCCATTACCGAGCACCAACGAAGGCATGTATTTGATCCATTTACGACTCACGTCACTTTAAATTCGTTAGCACAATTCTGAACATACAATCCAGCACCATGACATCATGGTCATCCTGGCCTTTCTGGAAACATGTTCAGCCCTATGAAATCAACCTCACAGGCTGGAGAGCAACCTCTAAGAATTATTCCCAACCAAGTGACAGCCAGTGTATTCACTGCCTAGACTTTACCGAAATCGATGAATTCGCCAAAAGATGTCGACTACAAGTTTTATGGAATCTTAAAGCACCTGAAGATCCTGAAGACAAGAAGAAAGCACTCGAAAAAGCCTCAAAGAAAGACAAGAACTTTCTCAACGCTTCAGTTTTCGTAGAGATGGTGATCAACGATTCAATATGGCTGTATAAATCCGACGACGGGATTGAGAAAAAGGACTTTGTGAGATGGACTGCTAAGCAAAATCTGGCGTATACGAATGAGAAGGCTCGTGCAGATGCGGACAAAGTATATCTTCAACAAGCTATTACACAAGTGAATGGTTTGGAAAACTTGGCAAACAACGCGAACGATACGAATCCTGTTCCCGCGGTGGTCAATGCTAACCTCTCTCCCTATGTAGACGATAGTGATACGACTTTTGAAGCAATAGCACAATTCCTGTGGGTGTTCTTCAAGCAAGCCAGGACGAGCAATAATATGCTTAAGACCACCAAAACCGACCTTGAGAACATTGAAAAAGACAAGGTCCTCAAAGCACGATTGATCTTCGCTTGGATCTGCTATTCAGTTAGTTATGATGTACCCTTATCGAAGATCAAAAACTACCACCAAGATATAAAACCTTCTTTGGTGAGAATACTTACGAGTTCTAAGGAAGTCTGCTATGGCTATGCGGTTCTGTTTGCGGTCATGTTTAATGCTATTGTTGGAAAGGAAGAAGCAAACGAAGCACCCAAGGCAATTGCAGTGAGCGGCCTAGCTCGCCAGATTGGAGGTAAAGAGAAGCAGGAAGAACATCATGCATGGACCGCTGTCCCGCTAGGAACGATCCAGGATCCTAACTATAAGATACTTGATGTGACTTGGGCAGCAGATTCTCAGGATCTACGTCGAACACCTTGGTGGTCACATACGAATGACTCATTTCGTTGGACTCATATTCCTTCCAAAGACGATGAGCAATACCGTCTAAGCAACACACTACAGACCTGCAATGAATTGTGGACACTCATCCAGCCAACTTTTCCTCCTGAGGGTTGTAATCTTTGTTACTGGATCGATAAAAGCTCCCTCAAGTACCAGCATGCGTGGATTGATCTAGACATTCCGGGTAACAAAGATCTCGTTATAAGCTTCAGGAACAATTGTCGCCACGTATGGAATCAGAATCCTCCCACGTTCGTTCTTGCTAGCGCTGTCATGGAAGGAGAAAACAAAGAAGGAGAAAACAAAGAAGGAGAAAACAAAGAAGGAAAAAACAAAGAAGGAAAAAACAAACCGGTCTTCGCGGATCTAAGTAATGTGTTTAAGACAGAAGCGGCGCCGGATACGAATGGTTTCAAGATTTGGTCAGCACGCCTCCCTATTGCAAAGGTACCTAAAGCCGCATATATTGCCATTCTGGGGAATTTTCCCAACTCAAAAGGACTCGTAACTGTTGTTCAATGGACATGGCATAATCCATATTGAAACCGACCCGGGTGATGAATTCGAGGCTCTTACTATAGATAAGAGCGAACGTTCTCTATTAAGAAAAGAAGAAAATTGTTCGTATATGAGCCGCTGGTGGAAATAGATGAAGGTATCGAGGCAGGTATTGTTTGGCAATGAAGGAGAAGAAGTCCGAAGGCTGACCAAGGTGGCAGACAGCAGTAAAATGAATATCAGCATCTCAAATTACAAACAAATGTTAATAAATGAGCTCAATCATTTGTTAAACAATATTGCCTTCAAATACCATCATCTGTCGTCGATCCTGTGGCTCATCCCCCTCCTGATATCGCACCCCTTTACCTCTCCAACTCCACTCTTGGCAGGGCACCACACCACACCATACACAAGTTGCTACTCCATTGAATTATTGCAAGTGTTTCCATCGTACGTACATGGAAACTTTCAGGCAGTGAACATACGGTCCAGGAAAGCATGCGAGCTGGGGAGCTTTGGTGCGCGCTCGACCTCGCTCTTGACCTCTGCTCCTCTCTAGTCCCGCTGACTCTCTCCCTTTCAAAGGGAACTTTTTCTTCCTGCCCAATTATTCTCGAGCGACCTTTCATTATCCATCCGAATCCGTCTTTGCGGCTAACGCTGATCCAGGAACAGTATCTTGTTCCCCGACTTGCACGATCTGTCGTCAAGGGCCGAAACTTCGACAGGGACTTGGGGTGAGGGATTCTGCTCGCATCCGTGATGTATCTTGGTCTATAGTAGTGTAGTATCTCACTTCATATCTTCAGCTGGTGTTTCTGGTCTTTTAGAAAAATATTAGCAGAGGATTTGAGATCTACAGAAATTCGCACATGATGCTTGGCTTCTTGATGGAAAGAGCTCGCCTGGTGCAGCATAGACTTGTACTGCGATCCTAGCCATCTCCGAACTCGTGTCTCCTCCTTGTGCAAGATGTCGACAAGTCCCATCGGGGAACTTTTGGTAAATTGACATAAATCAAGGACTAGTTGAAAGGGGAGACCATCTGAGGCACCTAGGCATTCGAAAGAAGGGACCCATACGTATCTGGATATGCAGTGAGATGAAAGTCGCGAGCGCATAGAGAGGCGAGGTGAAGAGAAATTCGAAAGACGTAGAAAAGATGTCTGTGTTTAATCAAGCGATTGATTCCGTGGGTCAGAAGGAGGGCGCCGAGAGAGAAGTGCCAAAGCGATAGGTATTTCCCATGCCCTCTTCCTCATGAAGGAATCTGTACGTACCGGAATGTGCTGTGTTATGAAAGTCGAAAACTAAAGCATGGAAGTTCTCCTAGTAACGAGAATACAAACATATAAAAATAATTTGATGATAGGCTACGACCACTCATAGTCGCTATTTGGCTATATCTTTAGTGCACTATGTCTCTTCAGTGTAGTCTGGTGTCGTAGCTCGTTTCGATACGGGCCATTTCATGACGCTACCGAATTGACTATAGAGTCTAGCCTCCGCGCCAGTGCAGCAGTACTTCCGAAGAAAAAAAAAACACACAATCGAACGTCCCATCGACGAACACGTTCTCCTTGGGGAGCCTATCGACTTCTCGTCTTTTCTACCTGCCGAACAGCTACCACGCCAATACCCGTGCACTTGGGGGTCATATGGAGATAATCATTACTGATCCGGGCTTGGGAACGCTGTCTAAACTTCCGCCGGATATTCGCATACAGATATGGAAGTTTCTTATTCCAGGGCTATACGTCCACCGATCCGTTCCTAGAAAACCGACCCCATCTTCACTCAATCAGGACTTTCTTTTGGCTAGTCGCAGAATCTACACAGAAATACTAGCTGAAGTTCCCTCGGGCTACAATAGCAAACGGATTACAATTTTGGTTTCACCGTATGTCACGTGACCCACACTGGGGTATTTACACCCCCCCGCGCGTAGCCTCTCTTCCATAGATTCAACCACTTAACCTTCCATCTTCCTGGTTAAGCTCCTGTGTATTCACATACACCGATAGGTTATGAGGCCCTCTTTTCTTCCGTTTTGAAATAACGATTAAACTGTTTATTTTATGCGCTTTTAGGATTTATAGAATCGTGGTTGGCTAGGCCATCGCGTTGCTTGAATTCGACTCGACTTTTGTCAAAATTTATTAAAATCTAGGATTTTACCTACAATTCAAATTCAAATTCATATTCAAATTCATCAACAACTCTATTATATTCCATAAATATGACGGATTCTTAGCAATTTCAGTTACCTAAGGTCCCAGTACTAACAGGTGAAGACAACCTTAACGTCTGGAGAAGTGCTATTAGGAATTATTTTAAATAGTACAAAATCAGAGCTTATCTCGATACTAATGTTCTATTACTATTTGTTACAGTTAACAGAGAAGCTTGGGAAATAGCTCGCCTTCAGGGATATATAATCATTAAAGGCTCTCTCACTAATAAAACAGTCAAAGAGCAACTCTATAACGCTAGATATAATCCTAATAACAAAAATATTAGTCTAAAGCAGCTATTTAAGCTAGTCTATACTGTAATACCTAGTACTAGTAATAACAATATTGTTACTCTGTATAGGGAATTCTCAACGATTAACAGAGCTAAGTTTAACACTCTATACGCTTTTTAATCAAGAGTCACCTATCTAGTGACTCGTCTCAAGGCTATTGGATGCCTTCCACTAGAGAAGGGATTAATTATTACTGTAATGCTTGTACTCAAATCAACGTACCCTGAGTAGTATTTATTTCTTTAATATAATCTTAATTAGAATAGATTAACTTAGGAATCCCTTATAAAAGATATCTCAAAGAGAGCTAATAAGGAGAGAACGCAGATAAACATAATGTCGACGAACTCAAATCCTACGAATTCTGCGAATTCTTCAAATCCATCGACTTTAGCAAAGCTAAATTAGCCAAATTAGTCGAATTAGTCGTATCAAAAACAACCGACTATATTCTGTCAACTATATAGATATAAGCACCTACCTATATACAAATAGTATAAACAGTACAAGAAGCATAAGGGTAATACTTAGACGTGGTGTAAGGATTGTGCTTAGCATTATTCTCCAAATTGGAATAGATATAAAGGTAAATCATTATTATCGTCGTCGTCGACACTAGTTGAATTGGATACAAAATCAAATGCTTCCGCTAGTGCCTTAAATACAAGTATAGGATTACCGACTAGAACGAAGTCAGCGCGCTTTGCTTAAATAGCAATAAGTACTAAGATATTTAAGAAACGATACATCGACAGAGACTTAATTATTCTTGATTCTAGATACTATAACTATATCTTTAATAATAAGAAGTAGTTTATAGAATATAAGGATATATCTAGCGTTACTATGAACTCTAGCAATAGAGGTTTAGGCTCTATAGAGGGCAAGGGTATTATTCAAGTCCCCTTTCTACTTCCTTCTAGAGAAACTCTATACTTAGAATTTCCAAACGCTCTCTATAGTCCTTCTACACCTTGCAATCTGCTAAGCGCAGGCCAGTTAGAGCGCAATTTAGTCAAAATCAATAGTTATACTAAGACTATTAAGTCAAAGGATATAGTCTACGGTCAATTCAAGACTATTAATAGAGTATTCGTAATAGTGCAGCCTGCTACTACGAATCCTGCGTTCGCGGCCGTTAAGGTCAAGAAAGTCGAATTCAGTATACTTTATTGTCGACTTTTATACTATAGAAAGGAAAAGGTTTTGACTATAGCTAAGGCTATAGGAATTAAGTATAACAAATCAGAATACAATAATTTCAACTGCAATATATGTTACGAAGCTAAATCAAAGGCAAAAGTCAGTCGTAAGCCGTTAGTTCTAGTCGAATACCCACTTTATAAGATCTATAGTAATACGATTTATTACTCTAAACTAGGGGTTTATAATATAAGATATTCTACTCATATGTTAGACGCTTATACGGGTTATTACTAGATATTCTTTTCAAAGCATATAAGTAACGTTATAAGTAAAACAGTCGACTAGGGGAAGGAAATTTAGAATTTAACAGATCTCAGAATTAGAGAATTCTTTATTAATAGGGGGAGAGAGTTTCTTAGGATAAGCGAATAGGCAAAATCCAATAGTATTCAGATCCGCAACACCCCGCCATACACAGAAGAGCCTAGAGGACGGATTAAACGTGCTAGTGCTGTTATTACCGCTATGTCGCGCTCTGCTATTCTCGACGCCGGCCTACCTGCTTCTTTATAGCTATATACAGAGGCTTGGGCAGTGAAAATACTGAATATGCTACCTGCTACTGCAAATCAAGGAGAATTACCTTAATCGAAGCTTGCTAAGTTTCTTAATTTGAATAAAAAGCTATATGTAGCTAAAGTCAATCATATACGGATCTTCGGTGCTATAGCTTGGCTATTGCTACGCGGCGCGCAGGCACCTGCTAAGGGCGACAAAACTGCTCCTAGGGCTATAAAAGGTCGTTATCTAGGATCTTTGAGCCGCAGAGGGCATATAGTGTATGTCTGGATTCCGTCGAAACATCAAATCACTATAGCTCGAGACGTTACTATCGTTGAAGAGATCTCAAGTACTAAAGAGGATACTAAGCCTGAGTATATTGCTTAGTAGGATAGTAATAAAAATAATAAGGATAATTCTGACTATACTGTACGTATACGTCGGAATATTACTGAAAATAAGGATAAGGATACAGTTTCTGCAGTTCCGCTTAAGAATACTAAAGCTAAGGGGGAGGACATAATCATGCTTTCTCTACCCCTCTCTCCTATCGATCCTTCGAATATACCTCAATCAACGACGAATAAATCGAATCCTACGAATAAATCGAATGCTACGAATGATTTGACTAATATACCTGAATCTTCGAACTCCCGGGCCACTAGCCCTGAACCTGATTTGGACAATTTCTTTGAAAGTATAGATATTAAGGATAGGGCTAAACTTGACGCCGAAGAGCCTGTATACCCCGACAACCAACCTATTCGTCGATCTATACGCCGTAAGAATATACACGACTACAAGGAGCTACATTTTGGAGGAGTAAGGATATCAAAGAAAAAGAGGATAGAGAGTATTCACAATAGGGGTGAACATATTGCTACACCGACTGCTTTTGCGCTCTCTATACTTAAAGCTATTGATTTTTAGTAACGCCTTGTTCCGAAATTATACAAAGAGGCTAGAAAACCAGCACTATAGGATCAATGGAAGCCTGCGTTTCAGAAGCAGATCTATAATCTCGAGTCCCGCCATACATAGGATCTTGTTTATCCACCCCAGGGAGCTCAGGTATTACCTGGAAAATGGGTTCTAGACGTCAAATACAATATAATAGGCGAATAGGATCGTAATAGAGCACGCTAGGTAGTGTGTAGTAACTTTAAGAATACTAAAAGCTGGGCTACGCAGGATATATACGCTACGGTTACTAATAGCGCGTTAGTGAAGCTATTCTTTGTTTTGATAGCTGTACTTGACTATGAATATCGACAATACGATATAGTTACTGTCTTCCTCAATGCTATAGCGAAAGGAGAGCCAGTTTATATGCAACAACCCACTGGATTCGACGACGGAACAGGCAGGGTTTGCCATATCCTCAGAGCGCTATACGGACTAAGAAAGGCTCCTTTATAGTGGTTTGAAGCCATTTGCGATATGCTAAAGGATCATAGGTTCTATCCTATGACTTCTAACATATGCTTCTTCAAGAATAATAATTTAAGAGCTTTGTTGATTCTCTACGTCGATGATTTGCTAGTCGCAGCTGCCGATATAGCTACGATTCGTACAGTTAAGGATATACTCAAGTCATTCTATAAACTTAAGGAATTTGGAGAAGTTTAGGGATTTCTCGGAACTTCTGTTGTGCGCAATAGGGCTAAAAATCAGGTTTTCCTACACCAAAAGCCATTTACGGAGCGTATTCTAGAACGTTTTGGGTATACGGACTTGAATACGGTTGCTACACTATGGAATCATAGTATTAAACTGCCGCTTGAATAGGAGAAACTACCAGAAGGTGCTGAATTGTACGCTACGCAGACTAGTTCTATGAACTACCTCTCTTGCAATACTCGGCCTAACATCACTTATATAACAAACAAGCTCTCAAGTGCTAATTCAGGTGCTTCTCCTGCTTACTGGAAAGCTTTGCAACACCTCTTTCGATATCTAAAAGGTACTACTGACCTAGGTATTGTTCTAGGAGGGAAATACTTATTAGATAACCTTGATTTGAAAGCCTATTGTGATGCTGCATTTGCGGACAAAATATCACGATATTCTATAGCAGGCCATGTGGTTTTCGTTGCCGGAGGGCCAATATACTAGACTTCAAAGCGCCAAACCCTAGTTGTTCTTTCTACTACAGAAGCTAAATTCATCAATTTGACACCTACAGGGTACTCTCTTATTTGGATTAAGACACTGTTGGAAGAGCTTGGATACTAGAATACGGATCCAAGAATAATATTCACAGATTCTGCTAACGCGATAGCTGTAGCTTTGAATCCTTTTAAGCGTTAGCGAACTCGCCATATTAATATTAGATTCAAATGGGTTATTGACAGAATTCGGAAGCGCGAATTTGAACTGAAACACGTCCCTACGGATCAACAAATTGCTAATGGATTGACGAAGGGATTGCTTAAGGAAAAGCACCGTATGTTTGTACGGCAATTGGGAATAATATCATTGAAGGAATTTCATTGATTTTCAATGGAATTAATAGATTTTCAATGGTTTTGATGAATTTTATACTAAAAAGTTTTGCTTTTACTTGATTCAACACAAGGATTAGCGTCGTTTTTTTGAGCCTCTATTTGAATCATTGCGAATGATTTGAATACAAGGTGTTTGTATTTTAGATTTTCTAGGTTTCGT
>JAPZPC010000238.1:0-45187 GCA_037952705.1 Haplographium delicatum
AAGACCTGGGAGGTGTGTCGCGGAGAGTTTATATATTGAGTTACAGAGTCGCATCTTAGCGGCGTCGCTTTTTGCGCGACAGATAATTAGTGGCGAAGAAGATTACTCCACTTTTTTTTTCGATCTATCACTGTAAATCCTGCAGCTTCACGGAATTGAGACACGGCTATCTTGATTGTCAGTAGGCGTTTTCTAAGTATATGCAATTTCCATGAGCAGTGAATTCGAGCATACCATTCGGGTCCATAAATATGATCGAAAGATATTCCATTTTCTGCTCCAGTTCCTGCAAGGACCCTGCTGGTGATGGCTGATCCGATTTTACAAACCGAAGTTTTAACAGCCTTTTGGAATTAGATTCTTCTTCAATCTGGAGAACTGAGACTAAATATGGCGTGGGTTAGCTGGTCCTCGGGAAGCGTCGCCAAGCCTTGGACTAAATTCACGTACCTTTGTGCTGAGAGTAAACGTTATCTTTCCCATTGCGAAAGAACTGAATATTGCGCGTCCCGTCACTCTCCCATAACTGTAGAACCTGGGTAGTGCACAGTGCTGTTGGACTCCAAGCTGAGGATATTTCCTGTACCTCCCTCCAGAACAACAGATTTTTGCCGACAACTCTGCATTGGAACAGCCAGTAATCTGTAATCGGTCAATTTCACTCACTATATTTGAATTTAATAATTCGGTCAAGTACCTTCATCATCAGAAAAAGTGTAATAACTCGGCACTGGTGGACTCCCTGGAGCAATGTTCACATCCCTAACAAATCTAATACAGTTATGTTCTTGGACCTTATTCTCAATACAGTATTGTGCTTCACTCCGGTGAAGTGGTTTAGGATGTCTTGCGACATTTTGCCATGGGACTGGCTTTTGGTTAGCTACACGTTCTTTTGAATGCTTAACATGGCTAAAAAGGGTGATAACCATACTCTGATCTATCAAGATACCACCGTCAGAGCGAATCATATAGATGCCACGAAAGTATCTCGACCCATCTCTCAGTATTGAAATACTTCTCAATTTGTAAGGGATATATTTTTTCTCCTTTCTGCCATAAAACCACCTATAATTTCATCATCACATTAGCAATGGAGCATATTGGGAATAAAAGAAACTGAGTATCGCAGCATACACTTTGATAGTTCCTTTAGTTGGTAGTTTGTCCTGAGTGCAGGCCGTGGTAGCGGAGGTAAAAGCCCGTCTTAGTGGTTCCATGGGCGGTGGGCAGGGAATTACTGTCGATCCTGTCAGAGTTCTTGTAGGGCCTTGGAGAGGGGGTGATGGGGGCGACGGTGGTGGAGAAAGTGGAGGGACCCCGAAAGGATTCGAAAGATGTGGTCGCGTACGGCTTGCCGGTGGTTTAACCACAGATTTCTGTGATAAGACATAGGATTGAGAGTTTGGAGATGATATCTCCTGATTAGTCTCTTTATCTGAGTATGGTTGAGAGTCTTTTCGTGGTCCTAGTCCGTTGCGTGACTTCAATGTGACAAGGCTATAGGATAGTTAGAGTAAATTGCCAAAGACCCAGAGCAAATTTATTTACGCGTGTAGAATCACAATCTCGTGGGATATGTCGCATTCAATTTGTGATATCTTGTCCTCCAAAGCTTTCATGCTCCCTTGATATCTCCTGTCCACCACCCACCTGACATTGTTGCCAATATTTGAGAGTGAGACGAATTTTGTAGCGTTATCAGGGTGGAATCGCTTGAGAAAATCTAATGTGTTGTTCAGGACGACAAGAAGCTCATCCTGGAGGTCGCAAAGAGAAGCGGGATCGTCGATTCTTAGGTCGCATGCCTCGATCTCCTCCAG
Source organism: Haplographium delicatum (assembly GCA_037952705.1). Classification (NCBI taxonomy): domain Eukaryota; kingdom Fungi; phylum Ascomycota; class Leotiomycetes; order Helotiales; family Hyaloscyphaceae; genus Haplographium; species Haplographium delicatum. The sequence continues at coordinate 1,824 of JAPZPC010000238.1, forward strand.
TACCGATTCCAACCCTTTCAGTTTATTCCGAGATACTTCCAATTTTCTGCGCAGGGCACGTAACTGGTCCGGTACCTGCTTCAGCTCTATCATGAACTTGACCGTCCAGTCCACGGCCCCGATCACCTCGCTGATGGAGAATCCAAAGGACATATTTGGTGTTGGAACGGCCCGCCATAAGGAATAATTTTATCTTAGCCGAGCGCGCATATCGATGCGTCGCGAATTCAGGGATAGATCCATTGCCGTTGTTCAAGAAAGTAAGTGAACTTGACAGTAGTTGGAGATGATAAGGTTAGAGCAAAAGAAAACAAGCAGTGGGGGGGATTGGCTATCGGCCAGGGAGCCTGTTCGTATGTAGACACCGAGAGCCAAGTGCCTCAGCCGCACTGGACCAGCGTCAAGTAAAACACTCATAAGCATGCCAAGCGAGAAGAGAACCACTCTTTCAATAGGGGCTTTGCCACCCCAACCATCCACTGCCGACATTCTAGCCTGCAGTAGAACTACAGGACTCATTTCCTAACGGGAATTGAATAGGTAAATATGAAATCGCATCTCTCCAATCATTTTAATATCGATTTACCGTACAATCTCGAAGACCGCTGTCTTCCATCTTGCCTTGCTTTTGAGTAACGCTCGTGTGACCATACCTCGCCAAGGGGAAGGCTTTCATCCAAGGTTGAATGTTTAAAGTGGTAATATCCCGAGGCTGAGCCAGCCACCCCTCCTAACTTGCCCATTACCGATTCACGGACACCACTTTTGTCAAAGCCCACGTCTCACCTGCAGAAAATGCTACCACTCTATACCGCCCGGTTTGGTAGAGGCTGAGACATATTGGGAAGTCTCAAAAGGGCGTCCAACGAGGCTCCCACCCTTCGCCTAAGTATATTTCTTTCAATTTGCCCTGTTTCATTTACTTATGCATGGTGTCCAAAATCTTGCCCCATTGTTAATACTTGCATGTCTCCTGTCCTTATCGAAAACTTCTGAATTTTTTGATTCACGCCGGTGGCCTTTTCTCACCATGCCAAAATTCTCATTCTTTTGGCAGAATCATGTTAGACCAGCCGATAACCTTGAAGTAGGCTGATACCCGCATCTTGGTTCCTTCAAAATGCTGATTTTGGCCATAGACACTCCGACAGAGGCTACGAGATGTTTATAAACGTATTGATGAACAGGAATTTGGATGGAAGATTGTCATGGTCGCGGGAGCTGGCTTCTTGACCGATGCCTACGATGTAGCTACTCCCCGCTTAGTTTGCACTTTGTTCAGATCACTAAGCATACTTTCTAGATCTTCGCTGTCAATACGGTTCTGCCTATGTTGGAAATTGTGTATTGGCAAAATAATCTGTCTGCTTCCCAAGAGACAGCAATCAATCTGGCAACACTTCTTGGGACGATCATCGGACAAGTGGGCTTCGGCATACTTGCTGATCGGTATGGACGAAAAAAGATGTATGGTTGGGAATTGCTGATTGTCATCGTTGCAACGGTAGGTTTAGCATTATGCTCTAAAGGAGCTGCGGGCTCGGTCAATATCTTGGCTTGGGTTGTCTCCTGGAGAATATTGATGGGGATTGGAATTGGTAATTCATCCTAGAAAAGGAGACATTACCTTGCGCTAACATTAACCAGGAGCTGATTATCCACTTTCAGCTGTAATTGTATCCGAGTATGTAATATATGCGTCCATGAACTTAATCCATAGCCTGCTGACCGATTTTACCTACAGATTCGCTCCAAGAAAACATAGGGGGCATATGCTTGCCACAGTCTTCTATATGCAACCAATTGGGCAACTCTGCGCAAATATTATTACCATTATTGCAACAGCTGCAGCTCATCGCTACATTGGCCATGATGCTGACCCTTCAGCTTGCGTTGGAGATTGTATGGAGACGACTGACAAAATTTGGCGCTGGATAGTGGGGCTTGGGGCAGTTGTCCCAACGATTGCGCTTCTGGCCCGGCTCCTCATCCCGGAATCTCCCAGATACTTGCTCGAAGTCGAGAAAGATTCAAATACTGCGAAAGAGAATGCAAATGAATATTTCGAAGACTTCGAGGATCCTTTTCAACTTCCAGGTGAGGGAGAGGGTACTGAAAACTTGAATGTTGCCCCAGGCAATGAATTGGATTTTGCGAGCCACCACAGGTTTGCACCGCCTGAAGTAGCTATCCCGCTAGAGACATTTCCGCAAACGGAAAATAATATACCAGATGATGGTCTACACCCGACGATAGATTCAGATACTATCGAAATCCATCCTCTACCTTCAACGGCATACCTCACGACGCCCAATGCGGACGCTGTGCAAGAGACTTATAATTGTAGTTCTACTGCCTCATCTCTTGAAAAGACTGATGCTGTTGTTGAAATCAACTTAGATGTACCTTCAATGATACCCGATCGAAGAAATTATGCTAATCATAACTCACAGAATAATCTGGCCGGAGCAGACAATGTGGACCCTGAACAAGATCAAGATGGGAGACCAAGGACAACAAAAGCATCTTGGAGAGAGTTTTGGAAAGGATTCCATAGCTTCTTATTCGACCCAAACTGGCATAATATACCGGAAATCGAAGATCATGACGGAAGTGAACAAATCGACGACCCTGACGAGGCTATCCCTCCTCCAAGGCATCGCCTGACTGATGGCAACTGGACCGACCTTGCAGGAACTTCAGCCTCCTGGTTTTTGCTTGACTTCACTTTTTACTTTTTGGGTATCAATAGCTGGAAACTCATTGCCAAAATCTGGGACACGCCAGTTTACGGGTCTGTCTACGAGCTGATAATGCAATTCAGCTGGCGAGCTATGGTCTCCGTGTCGATCAGCTCACTGATCGGAGGAGCCTTGTTTATTATGTTGGCAAAATACCGACATAAATTACAGATGTATGGATTTTTGATACTGGCTGCATTTCTGATCGCGGTTGGCGCCAGCTTTTTCACGCTTTTGGGCGGGAGATACTTTGCAGCGATCATCGTGCTGTATTTTTTTACTCAGCTTTTTTTCGACTTCGGTAAGCAGTACCTATCCATTACGGTGGCAAATACAAAATATGCTTACTGACTTGGCTTCAAGGCCCGAATTCAAGCACATTTATTGTATGATAGCGCTTCTACAGGCTTCTATAAGTGATCTACTGACATTCATTTCCAGATCCCAGCAGAAGTCTTCCCGACACAGTATAGAGCTACGTGTCACGGAATATCTGCCGCTTTTGGCAAGCTCGGAAGCGTCTTCGCACAGATAATTGCTCAGGTGTATCTCAATAACAATCGTTCAAAGCAACTCGGTGTGGCTCTTATCATGTAAGTCTTCCTCAACTTTCGTCAAAAGAGCCCCGAGTCGATTGAATTACTGGCTAATCCGATATGCGCAGATTATCGGCTTTAATGATTCTAGGTGCCTATATTACGAAAGTGTGGGTGCCAAACCCGTGTGATATATATGGCGAAAGTAGAAGCCTCGCGGATCTCTCCAAAGGGAAGAAGGAGCGCAAGAAATTAGAAGAAAAAGAAAAGCAAGACATTCGGGCAGCTGAGCTGGCGAGATATGCCAATGTATAAAAATATCCATTGAAACCGGTTGCTAGAAAAGATAATCGTTTCTACATGTGTAGTAGCCTTACTCGTCTTTCCTCAAGATGTTTCACTAATAATACTATATTCAAAATCCACTAGGATAAGTTATTAGAAAAGAAAGAAGAACTGAGTGTGTTATTATAAATTAACAGACACTGAAGAAAAATATATAGATAGGATAATTTTTTATAATATAAATTGATGTACGTGTTCTATTAGGTACGTTAAGACAAGCTAGTGCAAGGGGGTTTCACGAACCAGGAAAAAAATTAGGGATTGATCATTGAATTTAAGTATTGAAACGTAATCAAGATAGCTCTGGATGTTATAAGAGGATCTTTTCAAAATAACTCTACGTAGACTTTCATATCAAACTCTTCATCTTCTAGTATCCAGAATCTCTCCCATCCACTCATCTACTGTCCAGACTCGGGATGGCGCGGTCTTCATCCTCAATGAAGTTTTCCTTATCCATTCTTGCGTATGATACTATATACTTCTCAACTTCAGCCAGTCTCGCCGTTTCCAGAACCTCATCAATAAATACGTATTCCTTCGTTAATCTCTCCTGTCCTGCTCCTCAATTTTCGTCGGCAATACTGTAGCCTGGATCATCTTTGTTTTGTAGTCCTTGTGCTTTTCAGTCGTACCGCTCTCATCAACAGCCACTACTCACCATCGTAATCGTTGGAGTTACAAGGGTGGGGAAAATTAACCCCACACGTGACGTTGAACCTCGGCATCGCCAGGAACCTGCGAAGTTCATAGCTTTTTAATATAGCGTCTTCAAATATAAACAGTGTGGACACTGGAAGTTTGGAACCGAGTCAGGAAACCAGGGGGATACGGCGCATTGGGTCGTCCCGATATGTCTATTCCCAGTCCATTTCCCAGTCCATTCCCAATCCATTCCCTATCCATTTCCCAGTCCATTCCCATTTCAGGGTCAGGTACAATCTTTCACGTCCCCCGCCGAAACTTCCCCAGTTCGTCCCAAGTGGAGTGGCGCTAAATTACCCCGCCATCCGCTAAGCTCCCGCTGCCGCCATTGCGAGTGCGAGACTGCGAGACTGTCTCGGACATCTGAGGTGACTATAGTCCACCCCGACCGGGACCACGGAGGTTAATTTTTCTCCGTGATAAATAAACATCTTCGGCCTTAAAATTTCTTCTTGATTCTCTGCACTTCTTGTATTCTTTTCTCTGATATTTATGTTGTCAAAAGAGAGGGCTTAGTTTTGAGCGGAAAGCCCCCAACCTCGTAGGACAGAAATTCGGAGAACCCCGCATTTTAGATATCTCCTTTGATAGCTCGTTTTTTTACAGAGATTTTATAAGACAGCATATCTAATTTTCAACTTATTTCCATTTTAATTCGGAGCTGGGACGTATAGGAAATGTCAATTCATGTAATAGTCATTGGCGCAGGCCTTGCCGGCTTGTCAGCCGCGATCTCAACAAAAGTTGCTAACCCAGACCATCAAGTCACCATCTTAGAGTCAGTAAAGGAACTCGCCGAAATAGGTGTAAGTTTTGCCTTCAACCCTCGGTCTCAATATGTAAACCCACTGATCAAATTGTACCCAGGCCGGCCTACAATTAACCCCTAACGCAACAAGGCTATTCGCCCCTTGGGGCATCTATGACCGTCTCGTTCCCTACGCAACATTCCCTAAGACCCTTTCCGTTCATAGATTCGATGGTACCAAGCTCCTCGCCCGAGAACCCCATTTCCAAGACCAGATCGCTGAACGCTACCCTGGTCCCTTCTGGGATATGCACCGCGTAGACCTGCAACGAGCGATGGCCTCTCGCTGTCAAGAGCTCGGCGTCACGCTTAGTCTGTCTTCTAGGGTCGTTTCTGTTGGTTTCGAAAACGCGGAGGTGACTATTGAAGGAGGCAAAAAGTTCACGGGCGACGTTATAGTTTGTGGTGACGGCTTGTGGTCGGCGACCCGGAGTCTGTTTTTGGGAAGGCCGAGCCCGGCGGTACTTACCGGCGATCTGGCTTACAGAATTGTGATTAACACAGCGGACTTAACAGGACCTGACGCTCCAGAACTGCGGAAATTTATTTTGGATGAGATGGTAAATTTCTGGGTTGGCCCTAACACACATGTTGTCGCGTATACAATGCGCGCGGGCTCAATGTTTAACATTGTTTTACTCTGTCCGGATAACTTACCGGAGGGAGTTTCTAAGACGGAAGGAGACTTGGATGAGATGAAGAGCCTATTTGTCGGTTGGGATCCGATTTTGAGGAAATTCTTGGACCAGGTGAAAGGAGTCGCCAAATGGAAATTAATGTGGTTGGAAGGATTGCCCGAATGGGCTAATCAGAAGGGAACATTTTTAATGGCCGGAGATTCTTGTCATCCTATGCTGCCGTATCTAGCCCAGGGTGCTAATTCTAGTTTGGAAGACGGGGCGGTATTGGGATACCTGCTTGGAAAGGTAAGTAATAAACGCAAGGAGGAAATGTTGCCAAAAGTCGCGAAGATGTATCAGGAATTAAGAAAGGAGAGAGGTGAAATGATCCAGAAGGAAACATTCAAGCAAAGAAATGATTTTCACCTTCCAGATGGGCCGGAGCAGGAGGAGAGAGATGCCCTTATGTTGAGTATGCTAGGTAAGGAATTTAGAGGAGATTTTCCGTCCAGGTGGACATGTCCGAGAGTGCAGAGGTGGCTGTATGGATACGATGCGTATAAGGAGGTCAAAGGAGCATATAAAGCCAATCCATTCTAGACCTGAGATAGCGCAGACAACAATAGCATCAATAGTGAGGATAGGTTTCTAAAAAATCCAAACTCTTAGCACATTGAAATCGGAGTCCGCTTAACTTTCGCATAACCATAGCTCTATCTTGGGACTCCAAATGATGCCAGCAGTTCATTAAATATCTCATTTGATTCCTCCGTAAATCTCCTTTGCGCGTAAGTTGGGGGATCTGTTGTGCCTACCCAATCTTTGTAGGAGTCCTTATGGTTGAGGTTGAAATTCGCTCGTCGTCGCATGGAGTCTTCCACAGACTGCCCGTTAATCTGTAAGCATCTTTCCCTTTTTTTTCCAATGAACTTACTTTCAAAATCTGCTGGTGCTGCTGCAGCACATTCTTTAGCTGCCCTCGATCAACCGTATCGGGGCAGTTTGCATTAATAAGGTCGGCCCTGCGTTGAATAAGACCATAAATATTCTGCTATTTGATTAGTCAGAAACAAATGAGTGCTTGACTAAACTCACTTGATGCAATTGCTGTTGATTTTCCTGCTCCTGTTTTTGTACCTTTCTGAGCTGGTGCTGGTGTTCATTAATGATTTCAGCAGACAAAGTGGATAGGTCTCGCTGGATGGAAGAAGAATCGCCGATTCTGACAGTCACGCCATTCCAAGAAGAGTCGTGGCATTGATCCAAGATCTTTCGTGTCTCTGTGTCAACGGTTGTGTCTAAAGAGCTAAGATTGAAGATATCCAAAAGTATTACTGCGAACTCATCGAGAGCTTTTCGATTCCAAGCCTTGCAACGAGCGAATGACGTAAGAGTCTTGACATAGAGTGCTACTGGATTTACATAGTAATCCGCAGAAATACCAAGGTTCCGAAGCTCATCATAATTTATAAGTCCATCAAGGAGCAGTTTATCTAGCCACCTGAATAATCGATTCAGTTGTGTCCATTTGAAAGAGCGGTCGCCGCAACTAAACACAATGTCTTTGGCGACCACTATCTCCTGAACGATCCATATTCGGCTCCAATAATTGTGGTAGCAAAGCGAGAAGATAGCTTTGGCTTGGCATGGAGACTATGAGGTGCTGAATACTTCTTTGCTGGTAATCCATTTATCTGCAGCTGTCAGAACAATACTTAACGCGATGGAACCAGTGGTTAACCCGAATATCTGGGCAAGAAGACCCCAGCCTCGAGTTATGCCATGATGTACTAGGAGCATTAGCATCCAGCACAGAGATTTCAGACTCCATTCTTTGATCAAGTTTCGTGTTTGCTTAGTGATGAGATTAATGGCTTTAATGGTTTCCTCTGTGGGAAGACCGAGCCATACCGTGACCAGAATCACCTGTTAAAAGAACAAATGAATCCGGTGAGCTTGGCCACGAGCACAATATTGCTTACCGTCGAGTATATGCACCTCATCAACTCGACCTGATCGGACCGCTCAGGAAAGTTCGACTGATCTATGCAGATAGCATCTATCCATAGCAGCCTAGTCTTTTTGGATTCGCGCTCTTGGCACAGGAACTGCCACAGGTTCTCCCGAATGTAAAAAAGTGCGTCGCAGATTGTAATCACCCTGTCCGCCTTGGAACTGTTGTGTTGGACTCAGCAATTTGGATACGCAGACCTCGAAAGGAGGTTTTCGCGCCTGAACGGTTGTTGCCTAACGCAGCTTTGATGCCTCCGAATCCTCAGAGAGAAATCGAGTTTCCTCCGGCAGGGGGTATAAGGCTGAGCTAGCTACTACTCGTATTATACTAGTATATCTGGAAAGACTGGGGCAACTGTAAATCGCTACTACTTTGGTGGGAAGCCGATTTCGAATTCTACTGTAAGCTGCTCTTGGTGCACGTAATTCTCTACGCTTTCTCAACCCATAACCATGGAAAACACACTCGAGAACTTCCACATACTGGGAATTTGTACTCTCATTCAGTTATCTGAGAGAAACTCTAACATTAATCTTCCAGTTCTAGCCTAGCCAAGCCAAGATGCCATATCGAGTATACAAAGTAATCTGCTTGCTCCTCAAACGCCTAGCCATGCTATTTTCTTTTCCATGCCTGTAAATGCGTCCCGTGAATTCATACTCACTCAATATCCTTTGTTTAAAGGTGCAACGGCCTCGAGTAAGGTACAATCAAGCCATGCCCTCCCAGTCTGGAGTGACAACAAATTTCCCCATAATTTGTCCCATACTGAGAGCCGTTCCTTCTGGAGTACCGCCACCCGGTGGTCCTCGTTCAGCCATGTCAACTACCACCCCAGTCGTCAAGAATCCAGAATCGACACCGCGGCCAACAAGTAGATTCGTGCCTCCCCAGGACAATTCTACCCTTCCGCTTTCTCTTACAACAAGTTTACCAATCCAACCTTCCTCAGGGATCACGTCTTCCTGTTTTTTCTTTTCTTCCTTTCTTTCTTTAGATTCGAGTGCTCCAGTGCCTTCTTCGATTTTGATGGCAGGCTGATCTGCAGTGAGATCGATACGTTCCTTCGCCTTCCCCTTGCCCTTTGCAGATCCCACGCCCATACCGGTCATTTCAAAATCCTTACCCTTCCCTCTCTCGCTCTCATTCTCGTTATCTTTTTCCTGATCCTTCTCGATCTTCACAATATCTGTCGGCTTCCCATTCGAAGGATTATACAGCTCTGGCAAAACAGGCGGAAATTGGAACAAGTAGAGTCTTCCCTCTTTCTTGTCTGTCTCTTCTTGTGCGCCTTCCATCCCGACATCGCCATCTGCGTCATCAAATCTTGAGTTCAGAGCACCTTGCAGCCCCCCGAGCTCGTTTGCTAAAATAGCAATATCTTCTAAATGGCGCTCATATTCCGCTTTATCTTCTTCAGTCTGAATAACAGGAACCTTACCCCTTTTTTTACTAGGTGCTGTCTTTGCCTTGTTCTCAGAAATTTCTTTGCCTGCTAAATCATCGTTATTATTTAGTTTAGATGATGCAGCAATAGCACTCTTAGTCTTGCGTTTTGATTCCGGAGAACTTGGTGCAGACTGTGCCAGTTCGTGAATGGGATCACGGAAGGACAATTCAACCCCTGTAGAAAGGTCGGGCTCTTCTTTAATTCGTGGTTCCCCAGAGACTCGATTCCTCGGCGCAACACGAGATGACGTTAGTTCAATATCTGAGGAATCGTTGTCCTCATCTGATAATTTGACAATTGTTTCTGTATTGACCATTGTGATACGTTCTTTGTGCTCCTCCCTATACAGCCGAACAGGTTTGAGTCCAGTTCCCTTCTTAGCTTCTCCATTTGGGAAGGATCTTAGACGGCTTCCCGTAACAATCGGTTCGTCGTCGGAATCTGATATGAGGTTGATGAGTTCGATATCTATTTTCTGTGTGGCATTATCTTCATCGGGGTAGCGGGGCTCGGGGTAGTTTCCCTTGGACGAGGCGAAGTTTCCTCCGGGACGTACGCTCTGCTCTGATTCATCCTTTTTGAGAAATCTTCCGCCGTGGCCAGCTCCCCCACCGGACGGCCCACTTCCACCTCCTCCGCCACTTCTCTTCGCAACGAAATCAGGTTTCTTTTCTGAAATATTTATTTAGTCTTGCTCATCTTCTTAATTTCTTGAACATGAAGTACTTACGTAGAGCCTCCGGAACAATGCTGAAAACCCCACTGGCTGTGGCCGACGCTCGGCCCAGCCCAAGACCCCTCCCCATAACGTCTCCTCTAGCTCTCATTCCTCTGCCTCTCCCTCTTTGTGCTCTAGCTTCAGCTTTCGCTGCTGCAGTTGCAATATCTGCCAGTCTTGCTTGTTCTTTTCTGGCAAGCTCCTCCAATTCTCCTGCGTCTCGACGGATAGCCTTGGGCTTGAATTTGCTCTCTGCTGCACTCTTGCCTCTGCCACCCCGAGCGCCGCCTCTACCCCTAGCTGAAGGCATCGACGATCCACTTATTGAAGATTCTGTATGCATTAAAGGCGCACGCGCGGGGGTAGGGGCCGGTGTTTCTGTTGGAACACTTGCAGGAGAGGAATTTGGAGATGGATCAGCATCATCGAATTGGCGTTGTGGAGGCGTAATCGCGGGAGCAGATATTCCAGTTAGAGGAGAAATTTCGATCGTAGATTGGCTTTCCGTTCCATGCGTCGCACGAGTAGTCTCTGCTGCTGATGGAGGAGGAGCTGTCCCCCGTCCGCGACCTCTGCCTCGTGCTGCGCCGCGCAGAGCTTTAGGCGGCATTGCAGAGGAAGGTGACAGTACTTGTAAATTAAGGTCGTTGTCACCGCATTTGATGTATCTATTTGTTATGCAGACCCGTGGGCCAGAAATCTGAAATATAAGGTGAATAGAAAGCTTTGGTGGGGGACAACTTTTTTTGGATCACAGCCTTTCGGATCCACTTTTCTTTGATTGGCTGAAAGGAACCTAATAGCCCAATGAATAAGGAATTCTATGAGCATCCGCCAACAAGAATATACGGGTTGTTTATATCGGTTTAAGAATATTATCCTTATACAAAACTAAGTAGAGCTATATTCCTATATCCCTATCTATAGCCTTTAGCTAAACTGAGGATTATGGGCAGATTTTTCAAACGCCACAAGACTCTTCGCACGTGGGCGGCGAAGGATGTTCATATTTAGAGAAATCTGAATATCGCCAGAGAATCAATAAAACTACAAATAGGTACTCTCCGAATCTAATTTTGCCAGGTCATAAAGCCTAAAGAATTGTATAAAGAAACCCTGCGACGTGATGAGGCTTCGAATCGTCTCACATATACTCTTCTTACAATTTTCGATCCTCTCCTTATTCAAGCCTTTTTCATTGGTCCCTCACAACAAATAAGACTTCAAATTGGTAGTTCCTTTCAGTGCTATCCGAATCTTCCGCTCAGTGCACCGAATGACTCTTCTCGCCATTGCACGCATCTAGGGACGGTATTCACCCATTTGATTCTAGCTATTGGTATTGGAAGAATGACTACTAAATCCTTAGAGAGGTTGGGCCTAAAGCCTAGAGATATTATAGGGATTGGAAGACAGAAATCTAGGAAAACAGATGTCTCTAATAGATGAGGCATTACCTTTCAACAAGCTCAGGAAAGGCGACCCAGTTAAATCCTATGCTTTCATAAACTCTTCCGGTTGTTATGTGGTAAGAAAAATGTATCAAAATCTTAATCTGATTGAAGATGGTTCCGCTATGAGACCTGTTTGTTCTTCCGCACGATACGAGATAATATAAAAGAATCAGAATTCCCTCTAAAAAATATTATGAATAAATAATTCGAGGTTTACCAAAAACTTTCAAGAAAATATGTGACTTCGGAGCTATATATTTTGATGACTGCTCAAATCCGGCGGCTATGCAGCCAGGAAATAACATAATTTCGGGATCAGGAAATCTTATACAGGAAGAATAAATACTTTAGAAAAAGGAACTCGAATAATCTTATAGCCCTCGTCGGAGGAGATTTTGGTAGTCCGCCATATGTTTCCTGATGTAAGGATCAAATTCGGCACCCTGTGATCTCTCATGAAGGGACATTGTAGAGAAGAAATTAACGTGACCAGGCTGAGCAATATCGTGGAGAAGCATGCTGGCCATGATCTGGCAGTTATTTGACAAAGGATGGTAGACCTGACCGTCATGGGATATCATTTTCAGAATGGCGTTTTCACCTATTCAGTCCGGTCAGAGCCAATTTTCAGAAAAAATAAAATAAACAAAAGCTCCAAGTTCACCATACCTGCAATTTGAATGGCTCTATCGTTGAATTTTGTCTCTCCGGCGGGATACACTCGCCAATCGCAGTCTCGATATTGCGTTTTCACATTTTCTTTGTCCTTCCATTCAATCTTCCTATTTTGGTAACAAATAGTCATATCGCCATGACAATTGAGTTCATGCTCGAGATCACCAACTATGATGGCCCAGTGGAACGAAGGATTTGGATATGGCTTATCTCTGTATGGGCCTGGCCTGTGACTTGCGTCTTCAGCAATTTCCTGGAGAAATTTATAACTGTTTAAGGGAAGATCATTTAGGTAGGAAGGAAGTTTGTGTGTTGCGATGTAGACGGATCGTGCCGGGACGTTCTTGTCCTCTTTCATGCTGAAGGGAACCATATCCGGTGCTTTACCGATATCCCAATCTTCCATCATCCCATACTGCAAGCTTTTCCAAGACGAACGGAGTAAGGCATCAGTGACAAATCCAGGTGATTGTAAGGATACTGAAACAACCTGTCTCGTTGAGAGACCCACAACACCCTCCATGGAAGGATGGCTTTCAGCTGTTCCCGCGAGTAGAGAACCATCGTCATGTGAGGTAGCCCAAAACTCCATCTCCCCAACATCCCTCGAAAGCAAAGCAATGCGACGGCCTTTACGGATAGAATTTGCCTGAGCCAGTGGATTAGGCGCAATGAGGCCTATATCTGGCTGATTACTATCGATCGCCATTTGAAAACCAGTCACGGACCCGTCGGGCATCGTCCAATACACATCGCGAACCATTGGCGTACGGTAGGCAGCACATATGCTGAGATTTTCAGGACTCACTTGATCGTTGGTTTTCTTGTAAGGGACATCTGCGTTCTGGTACAGCGGATGTCGATGCCAGTCTACGTCAAAAAATCCACCGCCATCTGGATCAATAGCTTGGCCGATGTAAAATGCGATGCCGCCCGTTGGCGTGATGGCAAATACATGCACTTTTAAAATGACTTGAGAATCTTTCTCAATAGGATCAAGGAGTAATACTGCAATCGTTTGCGGACCAACTGCGATTTTTGAGCCTTCAATGGACCCGGATTTGCCCTGACCAAGAGGACCGTATTGCAAGAACCATGCAATATCACCATCGACTCCAGCATAAAACACCCATTTAACTAATTTACTCGAATGCCAGGCTGTTGCAAGAGTAAGTGGGCTATTCTTGTGGGCGTTGAAGGTGAAAGGGTATTCGAGCCAGCCAGAATAATTTTTTGGATCCTGGTAGAGGCGTCGAATTCCATCCTGCCCAGTGAACATGACCTCCAATCCATTGAGCTGTCTATTATCGTAGCCTACTTTTGATTTTTCAGTAGTTACATGGCAAAGAAGACCATTACCCGTCACAAGATCGGCCATAGGATCCCCAGGTGCTCGTGTGAATTCCACCATCCGCGGCCCAGTCAGATAAGTTTCGCATACTTGGAGCTTTCCAGTATCGTTTTGTACCCACATGATATCAATAGAATCATTTATTAAGTCAAATCTATGCACTGCTGCAATAGGACCCGTCGGAGATGCTGTGCCTGGGGGCATTATTTGCTCCCCCTTCCAGGATCCTCCCTCTTTCCACATTCGAAGTTGGATAGAGCCATCCCGAGCAATGAAAACAACACCGAGGTGTGAAGAAGCGACGCTGAAAGCGGCCAGGAAACTGTTGTCTGCGGGGTTTCGGAAGATCTGGAAGACACTACTTCCAACAGTACTACTCCCGTCCTGAACTTTGAACTTTTGCCAAGGCATTGTCGAGCCCGAGAAACTTGTAGTTCGGTTTAGTTTAGCTACTGTACAAATAAGATCGAAGACGCGATCCTTGCCTTCGTTTATATGTATGTACTTGTATATTGCTCCTCACTTCAATTATTTGCTCTAACTACAACAGGGCAGAACTACACGTTTTGACTTTCCAGTTCAATAGAGCCTACATTAGTGGGTCACGCTCTTCCTGACATGGCCTAACTTCGCCTAACTTGGCCTGATTTGGCTTAATTTAGGTAGAAGGACCCTTTGCTTCGTTGGCACTCCCGATTAAAAGGAACGGCCGCGGCCAGCTAGCCACAAAATTCGTTGAGTAAGCATTTGACGATCACTTGTAGGCCCAACCCAACTTGAATCTTGAGACATAAGAGGCAGTAATGGAAGGGTTGCAAGACTCTCTCCCAACCTGCGTTTTCCGTTTGCCTCGAGCCTGGTAACGAGACCCCTGCCAAGAGGTTAAAGGAAGGTTTGAAAGACCGATCGCAGTTAATTCGGGCATTTGGTAACCTTCAAGGCTTGAAAGGTGCATTTCAATTCCGCGATGTTTTTTCTGACGTCACAGCTGCTCAAGGCCTAGAAATCCGAAAGATTTGCTCTGGTCTTTTAGACAGAAGCTATGGCTGAGGAGTTGGTAGCTGCACGAAACACATAATTACAATAATAAAATACATGAAACTAAAACGCATCCAAAAACAACGCCATTCCTCATGCCATCTTGTATTCATCCATTTCCATCCATTCCATCTATTTGCGTCATCCACTGCTCGCTCTTTTCCAGATAGGTAGATATAAACATCCCTTTGGATTTCCTTTCTCCTGCTTTTATCCACATTCTAAATAGATAGACAGGGGGTTATTAACTGATGACAGTCTAGGAGTCTAACCTCTAATATTTACATATTTTCCTTTCGATTTTCTTGTGGAAGAACACCAAAAGAAATGAAGACTTCGGGACGCTTCGTAACAGTCCCTTCTATGGTATCATTCCATCCCAATGCCAATGCGAATTCTTATTGTCATCTCATCCCCCCCACTCCACGTCCTTTTGTCTTATTTGCTCCTATCTCCCACCCCCTATGATCTTGGGCAGTTCTCTCCAGCCATCCTTTCCAGGAATTCGCATACGGCCAAACTCCTCATCCAAATCTAGGATGATCTTTAGCGCGTTTCGACTCCGCAGGTAGCTTAGGGGTCCCGTCTGGCCCGGTAAAGTTTCCCCGGCCGTGACGACGCCTGTAGGCGGCCGCTCCTCTTTATGCCCGCCCGGCATCGGTAGGAGATTTTGTAAGACCTCGTAGGCGGCGAGTGTGAATCCGAACTGCGGCGAGGAGCGCATGATACGAGCCGGGCCACCCTTAAAGAAAGCTTTGAACCCTTCTTCTTGCCAGATCGTCTTGGCGCAGTGGCGGAGAGAGGTATATGAGCTCTCGCCCTTGCGAGCTTCGACTTGTAACCGCGTCTTGATGACATCGCACGGGGTGGTCAGGTACGCTGCTGGCATACCGGCGATGGCACCCGCAGTGAGTAATTGCAAGATGCCTAGCTTCTTCGTTTGGGATTCACCAAAATAATCACGCTTGAGATGGTTGTAGGTGGGGAAGTAAATAGCTGAGAAAGGCACGTCACGCAAGAGACAGGCTGAGGCACCTTTGTAGAGGCCTATGAGACCAAGATTACGCACGATCCACATGGCGGAGCGGCGAGGGGCACCGTCGACGTTCTTGGCTACTTCACCTTGGACTTGGAGGCGAATTTTAACAATTTCGAGGGGGTTGGTAAAGATCTGTTTATGTTAGAATCCATTCGAAGATGAAGAAAGAGAGTACGTACAACTTGACAGGCACCTGCAGTTCCACCAGCTAAGATTTCATGTGGAATCCAGATCTTCCCGTTCTTATCTGAGAAATGTCCTCTTACGAGATCATTTACAGTCAACTTAATAGCCTTTTCTGGAGCGACTCCGACGAGTTGTGGGATGACACCAGAGTATAAACCTTTGAAACCTTCGTTTCGGATGACTTTCCTAGCGCAGTCTATTGAATTCTTGTACAACATCTCTCCTACACGAGAGCTACGCTGGTTTTGCATACGGGTCTTGACGAGATCGATGGGATAGACCATGAATGCACCAAAAGCGCCAGCCAAAGAGCCCAGTGCAAAATGATGGGCGGATTCGAGAATATTATGAATGACATTCTCGGTCGTTGTTTTCACCTTTTTGATCTGACGATTGGCAGCATCACCAAATGCGTTATATAAGGGATTGCGCCATGACGGGTCTAGGACCTTAGCAAAGTCTGAGAGGCCGAGACGTCCGGATGGTTCATCAAGACTGGCGAAGTGGAAGAGAATGTCGGCTTCCATAGGCGTGAAAAGAGAGAAACGAGTAATGCGTGAAGCCTCGTTGAGGAATTCGGTCCGGGTAATTTTGCCATCTGTGCTTTGCGCCGTAGCTTGTCGAATGATGAGCTCCACCAAATCCATCTCTCTGATCATATTCTGGAAAGCCCGGACATTGGCATATGAGATCTTGCTTCCTGTCGAGATGTTGCAGAGCGTGTGAAGGTTTTCCAAGAGGTGATCTGAGAGCTTGTGTCTGGCGGTCTGGAGAATGATGCGCTGGAAGTCTTCGGGTTCAATATATCCATCACCATCTTTATCAAAGTGATGGAAGGCCTGCCGTATTCTCTCTCCTTGTAACCCTCTCAGCATTTGCGAGAATTGAGGATAGGTAAGGTCATGTCGACGCTTCTTTCCTCCACTATATAATGTTGCCCATTCACAATTCCAGTCGAAAGGTATGCTATCCGGCCCTTTATTTATCTCGTATAACTTCTGCAAATGTTCATATTTGACTGTCCCGGTGTGCTCAATATCAAATAATCGAAAGGCGATTTCGTATTCTGCGTCTGGCTTGGCAAGGAGGTTTTCGAAGGTACCCCAATCATAGATATTGATCTTGCCGGTTTTCCTCCGGTCCGCAACTGTAAAAAGAATGGCATATTGCTCGCGTCTGATCTTATGCTGTTATCGCGGAGTTACAGTCAGTCAATGACTCAAAAATATACATCGAAGGACGAGAGTACAAGAATGACTCACGTAATCTTCACCTTCAGGCGCAATGGCATTGATAAACTCCTCTTCGCCCATAAAGACTTCTCCAGAATCGGAATCCTTCCGTGCATTTTTATCAAAGGTCGCCTTGGACTGAGCAGATAGCTGTACATCCTCGACCTTCTCCGTCCCGATCAGAGATTCCTTCACCACCTCTTTGACCTTGTTGACATCTGTCATCGTGGTGATAATCTCGAAGACGCGACGATTCAACCACAAAAGGCTATTCTCTTATCAAAAGGTGATCACCACCTAGAAAGTGAGAGGAAAATTATGCGGCAATTCTTTGCTGATCCACGAAAAAAATGGGGTAGAATTTGCAAGGGGGGCGCCCACTGCGTGCAGCAAAAAGCAAATTGCGAAAGTTCTTCAAAGGATGCGCCAATTGAGATGCTCGAGGCGTTCTTCGGTCTGAAAACGAGAGAGTCCAGGTGATGAGAGCTGGTGAAGCGGTGTTGAAGCTCGTATAGTCAACGGGAGTGTCTCTGAGCTTTAGTCTAGCTCGTCGCTGGCTCGACACTTGTCGCAAAATTTCTCGGATTTAAATCGGGACCAGCTCCCAACTTTTTCAATTCTGCAGCCAGGAACGATTCGCCTAGCCTCCCGTTTTAGGAGATTTTAATCTCCGGTCTAACGTTCTTCCGGAAATATGCACGTGATAATTTTAACCATTCAACATCCCTGAGCCTCTCATCTACAGTACGGATGTACACTGTACGGCATCTGCATCGGAGGCTTCAGCCTCTTGACAACAACAACCAATGTGAGACGAAAGGCATGTTTCACTAAAGAATGTCTGTGCACTTGAAGATCACAATCACCTCGTATTCGCTGCAGTGGTAATTCACAGTCACAATACAAGACGAAAGCTTAAGTTTATGTTATAGAAGTTTCATATTTGTCTACTTCTGATTAGAGTATGAGTACTCACACACTTTACACCACCATAGACGCCATCCTGTGAAACAAAGGGAAAAAAACTCCAGCCATACACTTCAGTTTTGGCGAAAGAGACATTGACAAAGCATTACGAGCAACGTGCTCTTTTCTATTTTAGTTCGGTAGGCATCTCATCGAGCTCACAAGAAATGAGTGACGAAAGCTGAATGAAAGGTCGTGGTCTCATTTATCGTGAAGCATCGTTACGCTCGGGAAGCAGATGGTGTTTTGAGAGACGAAATGGCTGCGTCGAGTCTTGAATGAGCTATTCGAGAGAAGACAACCATGTGGAATCATGAAAATATGTGTTGACAATCAAATGATTGCATGCAAGACCGTCGTCGTTTAGACGGAATGCATCGCGATCTAACAGGGTTTGGTATTTTAAAGGCGGATCCAGATATGGTCGAGAAGGAAAACCCAAATCGAGGGCCAAACGAGACCTCCATATCTGGTCCAATAATATACAGAGAATGTAATGTAATCGTTGTAATTAGAAACCGCCGAACTTCTAGCCCTTGACTTGGACCATGCGTTTGAACGATTCGCGGGTCTCAAATGGCATGTGAGCTGCGACATCGTCAAGGGATGGAAGGGATGGACGGGTATATTGTTGGGAGGGTAGAATGAAGCCTTTCTCCATTTCAGTCTTGACGAAGAGAGACGCACGTTTGTATCGACGATCTGAATATTTATCATAAACAGCCGAGTGGTGCTTTTGAGGGTTTTGGCAACATTCCATCATCATAGAGACTAATGGCCGAAGTTGAGTCCATGTATATCCGGAATAGTATACGTGAGATGGAGTCTGAGGAGGTTAGCATAGAGAAAAGTTTAAAGTTGAGCGATAACTTACCCAGTCACCCTTCTTCAGCATAAAGCGAGCAAGGCAGTGAGCCCCAGCAGCAACATAGCTTGGAGGACTCCCTACAAACCGCTCATCCATGATAGTTACCTCCAGGAAGTACTTCGCTAAGGTTCTGGTCTCCAGGTCATAGTCATCAGCTTTACTGATGCGTCTCAGAAAACTCATAGGTCCTGGCCAACCAAGCTCAAATTGAAGCATGCTCAGCATGAACCGCTCTGCCTTGAGAATTTCGTCAACTGAATAACCTCCATCGACCATGTAAACAATCTCATTGACAGAAGGGCAGTTGATCTCCTCATATTTGGCAGCAACAAATATAGCAGTGGCTCCCACCAACTGCAGTTTGCCGAGGGATACAATCTTGCAAGAAAGAAAGCGGTCAATGTAGTTGACACAGAGGAACAAGGTTTCTGGCAAGAGGGAGAAGCGATGATGGACCTGAATCAACCAATCCATCAACACAGAGCGCATTGACCACTGGATTTCTGTTTGGAGATCCATGTAATGGGCATTGGGAAGCATCTTTGCCTAATAGAAAAAGACAGGTCAGTAATTGATCCACGATATGTAAACATGGCAGGGGTGAAAGTAAACAAAGGTGGAATATGCGGCCGCCACGTCGGTCGCATAAATGGCCGATAGGAACGCGTCCGTGATGCAAGGAACAGGAGGAACTTATGGAAACTAACCTCTAGCTCTCGCATGTATGCAAAGATCTCCTCGCCATATTCAGCCACCATGCTGGTATCCCATTGCTCATCTTCGATTTCTTCCAAGGTCCTTGAGCTCTCAACAAGCTCCTTGGCGGCAGCAAGCTCTTTCTTAACCTTGTTGGTAACTTTCGGAACTAGGACTGTAGTCGCGCCTCCAGTGGTATTATCACCACGAGATCGGTATGAGTGGGCAGTGGTGTAACCTTGTTCATCGTAAATCTCTTCTTCCTCATCTTCCCAGTACTCCTCAGGCTCGGAAACTAATGGAAGGGCTGGCAAATGTCTTGATTGGGTGATAACATCATCCTGCTTTGCCTCTTGACTCAAGTTCTCTTCCTTCACCTCTGTCATTCGCATGTACGACTCGTAGGCGGCATCGATAGCTTGGGTTTGTTCTTGCGCATCTTCGTAGATCGGATCGCTTGGAATTGGGTCTTCTGACAATTCGGCATAATTGGGTTCCAAAACTTGATTTTGTGTGCGATGAAGTATAGGCTGTTCATGCTCCTGCTTTAAAAGGAGTTGACTTTTATTTTGTCGAGGTTCGAGAGTCTGGTGGACTGGAGCAACTCGTACAGGGTCGTATCGATTAGATTGGCTAATCTCGGTTTGGGCTTGAACAGATTCTACCTCTGAGTCTTTGTAGATCGAGGTGGCATTTTTGGAAAGGTTGCGTTTAATTGCAGCGGATGGCTGGTGCTTGATTTCTGCTAGAAATGTATTCGTTGACGCAGGAGCCGAAGTGGCATCGGAAGTTTGAGGACGAGTACCGATAGGTATTTTAGGAGCAGACACATTGAGAGGTCTCTGAGCTGGTCGCAATAGCGCACCAGAGGTGTCATGTGGAGCAAGAGGCTTGAGAATCTCAAGCTGGACTTGCTTGGCAGAGAGTGCGGAATCATCTCGTGCCACCGCTAAGTTTCTGGCTGTGTTGCTCACATCTCCGAAGGCAGTCCTCTTTGCGGCTGCTCTCAATCCTCCGACCTGAAGCATAGTGGAGAGTGTGCCAGTGGACTTATGGCGTTGATGAAGCGTTTGTTTAACCTGGACAGCGGGAGCTGAGTTTTCATCACCGTGAACACGAATTGCTCGCAAAGGGCGCTGTGGCTAATAAAACAATACACGTCAGTTCCCTGCTGCATGTATACAACGAATATGAGAAGAGGAAATGGGTCTGAGGAGATGATGTTGTGAAGGATAGAATGTGAAGATATTTTATTCGCGAAATTGTGAGGTGCCAATAACAGATAGAACAATAACAATAAAACTTACTCGCGCGTCCATTGTGATAGCGATGCTAGAATAGTACAATTGCCAATGCCAAAAAGCTAGTGGGATTGCCTACTATTGTTGATGCAGCGATTTGAGGTTATTGTGGTAAAAATCGCGTCCCAAAAATCATAGGGGCTCGAGAATGTTGAAGGGCCGCTGGATTGAACAAATATACGGTAGGGTATGGCCTCGACTGGGATGCTGCCTGGTGATGAAGGTCCGCTGCAGAGCAGAGCAGTGCAGAGCAGAGCAGGACAATCACAGCAGTCTCATGCGATAGAAGAACGGACAAAGAGAGATGGCGGAGGAGATGGAGTTGTGATGGAATTGTTGGAGTTGACAGTTGGGAGTAGGGGAGGACCTGACCTGTAGCGAAGGAAGGATTCACGATGGGCCAAAACAATCAGCTTTTGCGTGACTCGCTGGGTCCATCGCCATGTCAACAAACCCTCGGCTGGCGTTAGGCGAGATATGGCCTAGCGTTGTGTTTATGCACATCCTCGGCTCCTTCCGGCCGGCGTCGCGTCTCTCGAGGCACGTCTTCAACAACCATCAAAATTTTATATTGCATCGAAAACGCCCAAAAGAGTGTTTGGCAGCGTGGATTCGAAGCGCAGTGCTATTGTGTGTAGGGTTTATTTATAATATCCACAGTTTTTACGTTTCAATACCTTTTCGTGCGAGTTGCATGGGGTTTTCCACCATTCCTCAGATCTTAGCGTTGCTTCGCGTGAGAGACGCCTGAACACGTGATGTGATACAAATATACTTCAATCCCAAGGGTGGGACGACATCATCTCTGTCCATCGGCGGCAATTGCTGCTCAATTTCCTGGCCATCGCCGAGGTGCATCCAGTTGTTATTATATTTGGCCCGTCTCTTAACGTGATCCTCTGATTAGAAGACTTAGCCGCTCGGAAAACGGCAGCCTGCCTAGAACGCTCCAACGGCCACGAATAATGCCACGAAATTCCAGTAAAGTTTCATCATTTCACTCGCGCTTCTCCGCTGGCGAAAACTCCAGATTGTTGGGCCCCAAATTAGTGATCCGCCCTCGATTGGTGGTTAGGATCCATCTTCAACTTCCATCTCGTTCCTGGATGGCTCCCGAATCCGGCCCTGATTTGCCAGAATTTTAGGATCTCCAACCGACTTTTTGCGCTTATGGCGCAGACCACTGGTTCTTGCGTCCCTATCAGCACTCAATAGTCAACTTCATCCCGTGAATGAAGAGCGTGACCAGCCTTTCTTTGTTTACGGGATGGCGGCTTGGTCTTGGAGGTCGCGGTCTCTCGGCCACCGTCCAGTTCGGGATTGCGAAAGCTTCCCAAGTTCATTGGGTCGTCGTCATCCAAGTTCTCAAACCACCACGCCGGATG
Source organism: Haplographium delicatum (assembly GCA_037952705.1). NCBI lineage: Eukaryota > Fungi > Ascomycota > Leotiomycetes > Helotiales > Hyaloscyphaceae > Haplographium > Haplographium delicatum. The sequence continues at coordinate 23,952 of JAPZPC010000238.1, forward strand.
AACTGGAGCCACAAAAAACCCTGCCCAAGAAGCTCACAACAAAGCTATCTTTGCGCCGCTGGCCGTGACCCAGACCGGCGCATCAGACGTGCTGATGCCAATGCCACAGAAGGGAATGGGATTTTTTGCGATCACATCACAGCCGGTTTTCTGGCCTCCCCCATCACCGGCCGTCGCACACGACAACCTTTCGCATCCCCTCATGCCGACTAAAACTGCGCGCTGTAGATCCATCCAGTCATCGAAGCACGAATGACTGCGGAGTCGACCGCAATCGCCCACCATCCTGGCCGTTTTGCCCTGTCCCGACGCCAAAATCGCAAGAAAGATTGAATCTGCCGTAGGGCCTACGAGCTTCAAGCATAATTATTACTTGAAACTCTCGCCAGCGCATACCGACATCCTTCGGCGCATTTGATATTAAGGTCGCGCAACGTCGTCTTCTCACCGACAAAGTAGTGATAGACAGATGGTTGGCCCAGCGTCTAATGCTGCGGTTCTGACCGTCGAATACAACGTGAGACCCTCCACTTCCAGGATGTCTTTGCCAGGAAGAAAAGATTCAAGATGTCAAACGATTGAAATGTGAGGGTTACACCCATGATCATTCTCAACCATCCTTGCCTCAGACGTTGGCGCATGCCATCATTGGCTGGGGACAGACTTTAATCAAGCACTTTGGCCACTGCCTCTTCACTTGTCTCGATCACACCAAGAGGTGCAGTTTATAGTGTCTTGACCATGGAATGCGCTTGGGCACCTTGATGCTTGCGCTCCTCCAACACATGTGCGAAGATCCTGATATCTTGTGGATGTTTCTAGATAGCTAGAAACGCTTCTCCGAGAGCGGGATGAGCGGGAAGACTCGAGCAGCTAGGCTTTCCAGCCAGAAAGGTTCCCATTCACCCACGAATGGGGCATTGGGCCTGCACAGCTTGATAGATAACTGCGACTCGATCGTGCTGAGCTCTGTGCACCGTAATATATTGTGATTTTTAGATAGGGCTCTTTGATATGCTCTTGATATGAGATTTCCACCGAACAGAGTGGGCGGCCAGATGCGTTCGTCTGCAGCACCGATTGATATATCTAGGGCTTTAAAATCTAGAGTGATTTATGATAATTAACAGCGAGAGGGGTTTTTATTAGAATCTTAGTTTAAAAGTAATCGAAATCGTAGGGTTTTCTGAAAGATGTGTAGCTAAGCAAAGTTATGTCGAGCGCTTGCATAAGTCATGAATTCTGAGTAACCTTCAGGACTCCGCTTCCCGATTCTCCCCATCTCTCCTCACACACACCGCAGGCTTCTCGAGGGGGAACACTCAACTAACCAACAAAAGTGAGTCTCATATACACCTGATATTTCCTTAAGAATCGATCTCCAATACCAAGGACTTGAATATCTCGAAGAACCCACTGCTAACACCGCCGTTCCTTCGCAGGCCTTCGAGACAGCAATTGGTACGAACAACGACTTCACATGCCTTGATAGGCATCCCAACGGCATCCATTTCGATCAACTGTAGGTTTCTATCATCGATTGATCCTATGCGATCAAGCACAGAAGTCATTCTACTCCCCATGTATCTGTTGTCTGTTGCTGCACTGCTTCTCGACAGGAGTCAGCCCCGAAGCGCCCTGAGGAAGCAGCGCACTACACATTTTTATCATTTCGTCGATTCTTTCATCAAATCACTCTTAAATATCATCTCCAAGCCTACGATCATTGATACTAACACTTATACCTGTCCAGATCGGAATACCTCACGACGCTCGTTTCGTTCTTGTCCATCCGCCTGCTTTGCGACAGCAGTCCCGTCCGCCAGTTCCTATCCTCAGCAATTTCCATCAATATACGTCTTCTGGCCTTCAACAACATCAACTGCGGTGGAATCACTTTGTACAGAGGCGAATGAAACTATCCAGCCATCTGTCTGGTCAAGAATCATCAAACCCACAAAGCCAGTTTCACGATCCTGCTGCTCCGCCTCGCAACCACCCACACCCGACCCGGAAGACAATGGCGGGAATGGATGTTCAGTCTGGGGATCTTAGAATGGCTACACCACCAGCAACTTATGCGGGCGGCCAATCCAACTCGACGACTCCTCATCCTGCGAACATGTCTCCTTTTGGGAGTCCGACTCCCAAGAGTGTCGCATTCGAACTTCTCTTCCCCGAATCACCCCAATATCGAGCGCGACTCCCCATGAGGGTGCAGATATTTCCCCACGATACAACCGACTCAATTATAACAACGGTCAAGAACTTCTACGGCTTGTACGCCGGACCCGGTGGAGCAAAAGGGGTCAGCTTCGAAGACGAACAAGGAAACACACTGATTGCCCGATACGAGAATCTTCGAAACAACATGATCGTATACGTTCGGGTCATCGATGAACCTTCACAACCACCAGGAGCGTATGGCCCATCGTCCTATCACTCGGGGTCACCGGTTCTTCAACAAGCCTACTATCCCGGTGAATGTCAAAATATGCCACCCCCACAGCCTGCTCAAGCGCTGAACTATGGCCAACCCCTATCACGCCCGACATCAAGGACATCTCGCAAACGTAGCACGTCTCCAAATCAAGGCCGTGGCCGCCGGAGCGCATCTGCGAGCACAAATCCGCCTCCTATCAAAAAGAGTCGGTCGCGGTCCGGCTACAAGAGTCGGGGATCCAGTGCCCATGGCAGCTTCGCCGATAACCATAGCGACGGGATGAATGGATATAGCAGTGGAGATGGTGCCCCAGGCTCAGTCTCTAGTAAGACTAAAAGTGAGCATATTGGTAACACCGAAATTAGTCTGGACAATATTGTGGAAGGTGGGCGACGCAAACGGGCAAAATTTGAAAGCTCTGTAAGTTCACGCAGAACCAACAGGTTCACGAGCCCTAACAGTCAATTTTCCATTTACTAATCTTTACTTTCTCCAGGAACTGCCTCTGTTCGCTCCTCCACAAATGCCTGCAGCGACTTCAAACTCGTCAGTTTCGCCGGCCCGTCGCATTGATCACCAGCGGCCATCCTTCGCCTTCGCCCAACCTTCACAGCATCCATTTTCGAATCCTCAACCTCTGCAGTCCCCACAAAGTTTTAGTAATGGCTTTGGACAGCCCGGTCTATATACCACACCAGCTGCAGCTGGTCGTCGCACTCGTGGAGGCGCGGCCTATCCCACAAATCCTCAATCAATTGGCAGCACGCCAAATGGCAACAGCTCTGGTATACTCCCTACACCCGACCCGACAGTCGGTAGTTGTATGTCTGAGGAAGACAAGGATGTTGCTCTCCAATTGATGAGACTAGGAGAAATGTCAAACGTTTCTCATGGCCGCACATCTGCCTCTACCCTAGACGATACATTCAGCGGGCGCGCAGATGCTGCTTCTTCCACCGGTGCTACCAGTGACGGGGAAAGCGAGAGTGAAAGTGAACTTCCTCCCGCTCGTCGACAGAAGCGCGAGTCTAGCCCAATCCTTCCTCCTGGTGTTGCGAGGAAGTTCCGTCAACACCTCGACGACATCTTGCCAAGCCAAGACAGCACTGAGCCAAGCGCAGACGAAGGTGATTACGAGGATGGCCATGACGAGACTTTCCGACCTGGTGAATTCATAGACCCTGAGCAGGACAAGCCGAAAGTGCCAAAATTCAAGAGCATGCCTGTGATAGGCAAGCCTCGCAGCACAACCACTTCCAATGGCAAAATCAAGTCCAAGTCTAAGAATCAGCGCCCAGGACATGTCAAATCTAAGAAATCGGTTAGTGTGCAAGGTATTACGAAGCCCATTTCCCCGACATCCTTGCCACCACCCTCTCGCAAGGCATCCAATGCATCGGCCTTGAACTTTCAGCATCAGCTCGCTGAAGATGAAGAAGACCTTTCTTCTAAGCCTCGCTGCCAGCGGTGCCGTAAGAGCAAGAAGGGCTGCGATCGCCAACGTCCGTGCCAGCGTTGCAAAGATGCCGGTCTCAGTGCAGACCAATGTGTCTCTGAGGACGAAGGAAATGGCCGCAAGGGACGCTATGGACGTCACATGGGCGTTCCGGTCAAGAAGGAAGAGATCTCTATTGACACGAACTTCCTCCCTCCTACAGCACTTGCTGGTGGTCAAGGCAGTCCAGATAAGAGCAAAAAGAGGAAACGGTAAACGCGATAACAGTACTAGCTGGGACGAAACCAAGAATGTCGGCAACACTTTTGTCTTGTATTAACGCCTGTCAACTCTCGTCGCTCTATATCTCCACACCTCTCGGTACTTGTTCAACCAAAGTATTCTATCTCGCCTTTCCTCTTATGCAGTTTCCTCACATCCAAATATCATCATCATTACCCTTACGTACGGCGTTTGATTGATTTTCTGCTATGGCTCAAACAACACGGCGCCTCTATATTTCTGTACTTGCGGAAATTGACATTTTGCTTTCTTTCTGGCAATGGAAGGGGACGGAGCTCGTCTGTTATAATTGGTTTATCAACTCTGGTGGCAGGTGTGTGAAAGTGGAGTTAGGCGAGTCTGGTGGGGTTGGCTTATTGAGGTGCCGAACACACACTCCTTACGATTCATGGATGAACATATGATACGATTTTCCTTTTCTGTGTGAGTTCTGTTTGTTTTTGCGCGGTACCGTACTTGTGTTTGGTTTTGGTTTTTTCTCTTGGCAATGTGCGTTTCCTTGTCGGAGGGGGCGGGATAGGATCCTATATGCAAAACTTTATAGCGGGGTATAAGAGGAGAATACAAGAAGATGGCCTCTGGGAGGTGGGGAACCAAACTTGGTGGATATATCACTTTTGCGACTTGTTTTGCGGCGTGCATTTCCTATTGTGAATTAAATGGAACAGGTTTGAATCGGTGGGGTTATAAATGGAACGGCAGGAGATAGGATTCGGCGGACAGGCAGGAAAAGATGTTTATCAAATTACGAGATCGCAAACACACAAGCAAAACACGGCGGGGGAGCAAACGCAGTTCGAGGTAGTTTTCTTATTGTCAAGTCAAACTCAATTGAATACTATCTAAAATAAACCAAGCAACTTGTCTCTTTCTAAACCCTGCACAGCAGCATCGGCAACTCGTAGCATGAGTACCACGCCACAAGAAGTGTGTATTCGCGATACAAGATGAGATGGTGTAAGACCCCTAATAACCGATCATGCTATTGATTCCAATTCGTAGGAAAAGGCCAAATGGGGATTTTCGATCATCAGCACTAGTCCCAAGGTTTGTAAGCTTAAATCTGAACTAAGGCTTGTGACTGGTGAATACGGGTGTATAAGGCGGGCTCGTTAGGAAAAACCGGCCCCGCTTTATTTCTTCCCCCTAGCCACTCATGAGCTCCCATACTTTATTTAAGCTATAAAAAGCTGAAGCCAAGTACTCAAATTCCGAAAGCGCAATTCTTGGCCAGTTTCTTTGCACCGTAAGTCCTTACAGTGTGGAGTTTCTTTTTGGGAAAATATATAGAAGGTAGAATACAAAAATTAATAATACGTTAGGTTCAGCTCTTTGAAGAAGGTGGCACATTGGTCACGCGCGCAGCCGGCTTCTGCGGGAGATCGCAAAGGCTTTTTTTTTTCTCACGCCCCCGCACGGCACGGGGAGCGCCTGCGCAAGAACTCTGCACCACTGGTACGCCAAAGAAAGCCCAGTGCAGCCCTAAATGCAAGCTCGGGTAAGGGTTTTACGAGTGCAGTTTTTTTTACTGACGGTCAGTCGCCTTTCAATTCCGTTTATCTCCAAGTCTAGAAATAACACGATAGAGCCTATATCCTATTATAGTATAGAGAATATATAGAGCACATAAGAGATTTTAAAATAGCAATAGTTATTTTCTGTTAGACTATTTTTTTTTTTTTTTGTATTTATTAAATAACTTATTTTAAAAATATATTTATTTGCTAAAAGTCAAAATTGCTGTCAGTTCAAACACTCAATGATTATGTTTAGCACTAAAAGCTAGCACGACTATGGCCTATATGCACTACTATAAAGAGTTTGCTTGTTAATTTTTACTTCAACTTCAACCTAGGGATTTTGTGATATTGCTGAACATCGGCCGGTGTTGCACTATTAGTCAGCAGGAACAGAGCTAAGTTATGTTGTGAGACTAACGATTCTAGCCAATCGGATGATAGGTATATTATCGAGTACAGGATAAATCACGTGTATTGTGAAAATAGAGAGGAATAACTACCCGTTTTTTACTTCTAACAGCTGTCAATAGCACATAGTTTATTCATACGGGTAAGCAGATCCTATATAGGTATGATAATCCGTACAAATAAGTAAATGGCGAATAGTTAGTAAAGTGCTTCTACAGTAAGTAAGGCGTAGAAAATCATGTGATATCAGTGCCTAAGGCACTTATATCGCAATAGAGACGAGCGCTTATTCCTTCAACGAGATATTATACTGTAGGTTCGAGGTAATCCTTTGCCTGAATTAAGTTTCGGAGGCTACTTGTAGTTAATCGCACTGCTGTTACCGGTAAATGCTCCCCAATGACACTGTATGTTCCGGTTTCGACTTCTTTGTGATGTTATATATGGTCCCTATCTGAACACAGCCTCGTCTACTTTTCATCTTCTTCTCGTCTCATGACCGTTGTTAGCTTTTAGCTTCAGCTCGTCCGCTATGGACCCTGCTACGGCTATCGGCTTGGCCTCTAGCATCGTCGCCTTTATCGACTTTTCCTGGAGCCTTCTGACTGGAGCCAAAGAGCTTTACGAATCGGGCCGCAGGACGACGAAAGAGAACGCTCGCATCGGCAACATCGTTGACGACTTAAATGAATATGCTCTAGCTCTCACTACCGGAGGGGAAGGCGCATCAAAGCACGAGAAAGCATTAAAAGCTCTTGCAACCGAATGTCACACGCTGTCCAAGGAGCTCGTGATAATATTGCAGAAGTTACAAATAACCAAGAACTCAAGATGGCACAGTCTGAAGAAAGTATGGGAATCTATGCGTAAAGCGGAAGATGTAGCATCGATTGAGTCGCGATTGGGAAAGTACCGCGCTCAAATGAATATTAGGCTATTAGCTCTACTGAGGTAGGTCCATGCTACATTTCAGCTGTTTAGCATCACGCGAGTGCGCCTCTTTTTTGGATTGAGCCACCATGTTCTCCGTATTTTATATTCCCTAATCTGTTTCGGTCTCCACAGTGAACAGCAATCGGCAGTCAAATCGCAGCTAGACGATATTCAGAACGAAGCAGAGAAGCTATCTTCAGCATCAGCCAAAGAGCTAAAAGACTTGCGTGAGGACGTAATAGCGATCCTAAGAATACTCAGAGACAAGGATTGCGAAGATGACTCCAGTTCATCCGATGAAGATGAGACGAAGGGTGGGGAAGCACAAAAGGACCTCTTTAAGTCGCTTGACGACATTATGGAAAGACTAGCGAAACTGGACGGCGCCCTTCAAGTGATACCCAAGGAGACTCGAGTTTTGCAACATCTGTATTTCGAGAACATGTATGCCCGAGAGGATTCCATCGAAAATGCTAGCGAAGGCACTTTTGCTTGGATTATGATGACGGATTCAGAGTTCGAAGAGTACCTCTCTTTTGGGAAGGCAGATACCGCAGCGTCTAGAGCTGATAATCAACCGAGGAACAACATACATGCCGTGACACCCGAATCTCAAAGTCTGAATGCTGCTACTCAAAAGATGAATGAATCACGCGAGCTTTTTCGAAAATGGCTTGCACACGGAGACGGGGTATTTCACATATCTGGCAAAGCGGGATCCGGAAAATCGACTCTAATGAAGTTTATACTCAACCACATGAGTATGGTCGATTGTCTTAAGCAGTGGGCCGATAAGAAAATATTAGTCCTGGCTTCTTTTTTTTTCTGGCGTTCGGACAGACAAAAACTACAGATGTCCCTCGACGGCCTCTACCGTTCAATATTGTTCGGGGTTCTACGGAATTGCCCACATTTGATTCCAGATGTATTCCCGGACCAGTGGAGAACAATGTCACCGCAGGTGGCGAATATGTCTTTCGAGAGCGACCTTTTTCGTCCTCTCAAGATCAAAGAGGCCTTCGTGACTCTTATGCAAAGGCCGGTTCAGTCCGAGAAGTTTGCCTTCTGTTTCTTCATAGATGGGCTCGACGAGTACGAGGCCGACGCTTTCGAACACAAATTGCTGGCGCGGCATCTCCGAGATTGGTCTATCCAAAGCAATATCAAGATGTGTATCAGCTCTCGACCCGAGATTGAGTTTTTGGACATATTTTCGCAAGATCTACGCATAAACCTCCACGAGTTGACAGCCCGAGACATACGCAGATCTTGTCAAGAATTGTTCGAGAAGGACGAGGCCTTCGCTAGGGTGCAGGACATATATATTGAACTTCTCAACGAGATCATCGACAAGGCAGAGGGCGTTTTTCTCTGGGCATGTATGGTCGTCAAGTCTTTACTTGTCGAAGTTGGCCGTCACGCGAGCATTGAAAGATTGTGGCAAACACTCCGCAGTACGCCAACTAAACTTGACGACGTCTACAATGGAATGCTCAATGACCTTAGTCGGGAAGATCGGAGGACCATCGACTATATTGTCCTTCTTGTGCTCACGAATCCATTCGACACCTCCATGAATGCAACTTGTCTATCATGGCTATCTGGCGCCGAGAATTTTAGGCTCCCTGGCTCTGATAGCAGCTATTCGGACCAAGAAGGTTTGAGACAATTGGAAAGAGTCCGAAGACTACTTCAAGGACTGACAAAAGGTCTGCTCGATCTAACACTGGATACATCCGAGCTCAGCGCGTGCCCAATGTTTTCACGTAGATTACAATTCTTTCACAGAACGGCTCGAGACTATCTCAACACGCCGGAACGGAAAAGTCAATTAGATGCCAAATTCCCTCTCTTCAACCCTCATCAAATCCATTCACTCCTCCGTCTAGCCGAAATATCCCTTATCAACGTCTGGAATGTTCCAGACGTACTATATCTGGAAAAATACGCGGCCGAAATTTTGGAGTTAAAAGATACTTCCAATTTACCATATCAACAACCTTATGCGCATATGAAAATTCTGGAAGAGATTTGGACACATCACTTCAAACAGCGCATAACTCTCCAAAGATTTACCGGCCGTACCAGTCTTATCTATAGCCGCTACTCTTATGAAGCGAAATTTCTGTTTTTACATCTGGCCGCATGGCACGGTCAAGATGATTTTGTCCGTCAGGATCTCCATGTGTCAGATAATCGCCTCGTCGAAGCGGAGTCGCGAGTAAGCTCAAAGTTTGATATATCACCATCGGGACGACCCAATCTTCTTCTCTCCGCATCCTGCGGAACAGGGAATTTTAAAATGATTTCATTCTTAATTGATCAGGGCTTCTCTAGCCAATCATACGTGTCGTTGTTCGATTTATCTATCTCCAAAAGGTGTAAAGAAGCCACCGTTTGGGCAGTCTTCATCGCCTTCTTATCCAGTGCAAGCTTTAATGAAGAAAGTGTGACCATCTATGAACTCTGGGGCTTATTTAGAAAGCTCGAGCACTTTTTGAATACGGCAAGTCAGGAACCTGTAGTGATTCTCGGCAGAAATAGCGACGCCAAGGCAGACCGCATATCACACTTCACGACAATAGAGCAACTCGTCCTTTTGCGTCAGCCACCAAACAAGGAGGAACTGTTGAGACTTCTGAAAAGGTGGCAGAAAGACGATAAGAGGGAAAAGATGAGGCTTCCATGGAAGTCAACGCATTGGGGCTCCTACGGAGTTGTGGGCGTGCCCACCTATCAGACTGTCGACAGCCTGGAGCATTTTGTTTTACTTGGCATTGCCTCTGGCCGAGAAATTATTACCGACTTGGAAAACATGGCTTTTCGGATCTGGTAGTCACTATTATGGTCTAGGGCATGGGTTCTAAACATTAGACGCTAAATAACGAGTTAAAATTTCCACTATTTATATATATATATATATATACGATATAGAATCTGGATAACTAAAAATTGATAGATTTAAGTCTTTCCGATAAAAATTTAGCAAGAGATGAAGCCTTATACTGCATAAAAGAACTCCTGTGATCCTGTCTGTATTGTGCCGAAAGCAATGTACAAGAGAGTTGCTCATCTTCAACCTGGGAATATGCCAACTGTGCGCAGGACAACGTTCATGTTTCTTTCGTCATCTCGAATGCTGCTGTGACGGATGCAGAAAGCTTATTCGTTTTGGTTGGAGCGTTAAACACTATCTTCGCAATGATGACACTCTGGCTGCAGTCTAACTGAACGACCATTTTACCCTGTTGGTCTCTATGGCGCCAAATAGACGATTCAAAGTCCAAGGAACCCAACTGAATCTTTTCATCGCTGCAGATCTTGGCCAGCTCCGCTTTGGAAAGCGCCTCAAGAGTAGCAGGGGATGTCTCGTTGAGGTCAAGCAGCACCCGACAGGTCAACGCGCGGATGGTATTCTGATGCACCGATGCTGCGAAGAAGATTGCAGCGGTCTTGTTTTGAAGCTTCGAATCAAGTCCAAATGCAAGTATTCCATGGTAATACCCGTGGCCTCCATGACCCAACCGTAATGCACCAAGGTGGTTGTGTTCGTTGGGTGGAATCGGTGGATACATATACGTTGCCGATTTTGAGATGAACTGCTTCCCATCGAGGAAGGCGGCGAGCACCTCGACTACCGCTTCCGTTCCTTTAACAGACTGTTCTACGACAGGCAATATAGGAGAATCGATAGAATCGAATAAACTATCTGAGTCGCGTACAATATCCTCCAGACAGAGCTTTGAGGGCGAAATCTGGAGGCCAGTAATGGCACCTCCTGTGTATACAGTCACCGACGGGAAGTTGATCCGGTAATAAGATTGGCGTCCGGTTTCCAATAGAGGTATCCACAATTTGGAGTTGCTCTCATAATTCAGAACGGCAAAAACGAGTTCGCCGAGAGTCTCAATCACTGGCGCCCAAATAGTGATGCCAATGTTTGACTTGGTGATCTTCTGATGTTTTAAGATCCCTGTTTTGACATCCTGTAGATTTCCGGCCGGCCGAGGTATCGTAGCGAAGTAGGCAGGACTTTCAGCCAGGAGTGGTGACGGAGAACTGTGTAGAGCGTTGAGCTGTCCTTCAGTAGATCGCCAGGCCAGAAAGCTTTGGTCAGTTGTTCTTTTGATGATCTTTTCCTGTAATCGCAAAAACGCCTTGCTGTGCTCACCGTAATGAGGGGTCATGTTGACGTCAAATATACCCATTAAACAGTAGGCAATATCTTCTGCCCGAGTGGTTTCTCGTCGGGAAGCCCAAGACATTCTTTCTGCAATGGAGTAGTCGCTGGGCATAGTAGAGCCTGTAAGGCAGGAACGGGGGATTCTAGTAATGCGTGACAGATGTTGTGAGAGGCTCTGTTTTGTGCCGAAGAAGTTCCAACTGGAATCGAAGAACTGGACAGCTCGCGGGGCGATCAATTCCATGAGCGTCCAGCCTCGAACGAACCATCTGCATCTGTAGAAAGGGCCATCGGGGTGGAGCAGCTGATCGAGAGCGAGTGATGGGACATCTGAAAGATACACATAGCAGACAATAGAACTTTGGAACCATGAATATATGGAATTTAAGGCCTCGCTGATATCTGCAGAGCTTGACTTGTCGATGCAAATCGTGTCAACCCAGACATAACTCAAGCCACGTACCTGAGCTTTCTCACAGACACGGCGAATCTTGGCGTAGCCTGGCGTTAATTCCGAATAAGAATTAGTTATCCAGGAATGGAAACTGCATTCTTCTGCACCCCAAGTGTGCGAAAGGATAGCATAAGGAGGCGTGTCTTGTCCATTAAAATATTCCAGCTTCAGGGTTCTGGTGTCGATCAAACGCATGATAGTTTTGTACGAAGGGCGGTTACTCTATGAAATCATTTACACGCTGAAGAAGTCACCTTGCTGTTGGGCCTCAAATAACCGTGACAGGCAGAAAAGATTGAAGAAAGTCTATTATGTTCGCCTAAGCTTACTTACAGAAGTTGAAAGTGTAAGTAGTAGAATTTGTCTAAGTTGTGAAGTTTAAGCAGCTGAATCTAGCTAGGTTTGGGCCGCCGATTCAGGCACCTTCGCAGCTCGCTAAACCTGCCTCTCATCTCACGTGATTCGCATCGTTCGACGACCTGTCTTCAGCGTCTGTAACCTCAGAAATCAATGGTCCTCTCAAATCTGCTGCCCTCCCGTTTCACTAGTTATGGAACGTTATATTTCCTACGCTTAAATAGCCCTCTCAACTATATACAGTAAGTCATTCTCATTAGCTTATCTATCGATAAAAAGTTGTTTGCCGATTCGCTCGTCTAAGCTAGCCTCCGGGACTGAGAGCTATATAATTTTAAGAGTTCTACCCCTCCTATATGACTTTGGTCACTCTAGACTCAAGATTGACCCTATATGTATAAGGTAGAGAATTATACTAAAATATAAACATCTGTGGAGCTACAGGTACCTGATTCAAACTGCCCCCTTACAATAATTGAGGGGGCGGTAGTATTATGTCAGATACATGCATATCCCTGCTGTGATACGCAAATATTTGTTTCCCCCTAATATTGGTACTGATTTTGCTCATCAGACATCCGAGGCAAAGACGAAGCCAGGTTGAGCTTTTGCACGTTCTTTCATTGTACGAGCTTTGAAAGATAACAGGCAATTATCTACAAGCCATTTTCCTATTCAATATATAGTAAGGCGGACAAATGTATAGTCAGCACAAGAATTCTTCCGATCCTTATTAGCACGAGGTTACTTTGCACCCTTAAGGACTAGAACGCTTTGTCTTTTGCTTTAACTTTAACTTTTCCTTCCTTCAGTTCGTATTAATCTATAGTCAACCCTATCAGAATGTCTCGAAAATCCGTTTTGTTTCTTCAAGACGCCAAATTTGGCCAGGCAAATGTCTTCCTGGCAGTTATTTACGAACTCTTCGTACGCAATGAGCTCGATATCCATGTTGCATCATGGAAACGGCTTGAAGCCCGTATTCTTGAAATGCGTCAAATCGTGCAAAACGACAATCCTGGGAAAGATTTAGCACCTTTGACATCCCATAGCCTTCCTTGTAAGGATATGCTGGACTCCTGTCTGGCCAGTGGATTAAAGCACGAAAATATACCTCATGCGTCATTACCTAAAGGTTTTCCGCAGATTAAGCAGGTAGCTCCTAAAGTCCTTGTTACGTGGGACTTAGACGATCATTCACACTATACAATACATTTGAGCAGTTGGCAAGGCAGATTAACCCGACCCTCATTATTGTGGATCCCTTTCTCTCGCCTGGTCATGATATGTGCCGGAAATTGGCCTGGAAGCATGTGATTCTAAGTCCTCAAAGTCTCTTCCCCGGGATTTTACCGAATCAACCAGGAGGAGCTTTGTTTTGGAAATATCCCGCGTACGCATCCCGATTTTCTTTAACAATTGAAAAAAAATCTTTGAAATTTCCAGCCCAGCCTCTGCCCTTCCTTGATTACTTAGTAATATTCAAGATGTCTTTGTACTATAATGAATAAAACCGTGTTCTTAGGATATCTCAAATGACTTTCTTCACATGAAATTGTGGGCTAGCCGATTCGATATTCAGGGTGTTATCATGTGCAACCACGTAGCCAGTTAAAAGCCTCCCTTAGAAACTAAAATTTAACACCCCTACCTCCCCCAGATCCCTACCGCTTTCAGCCTCTCCACATCTCGCAATTTGAACGCCACGCCGTTTCTCAGCGACGACAGCGCTTTGCAACTTTTGCAAAATCCTCCGGTAATAAAAGTATAAAAGGTATTTTCTAAAGAATCTAAACAGTCAAAATTGTCTTTTTGGCCTTGTAACATGTCAAAAATAATTGATTTTCAATTGTGCCGTGGAAATACCGTGGAGATACTCAAAAGGTGGCTTTTTATAAACGGCATAGGGCCATGGAAATAGGACGGCATTGAGTTAGTTCTATCTGCAGGTTCGCAGATTTATTGAACCCTTGCATAGGCAGCTCATAAAAGCCCTCCATTCCCTTTGATTATGATTCTGGCGACGTCTTGGGGGGTTTTGGGTTTTCATCGGAGACGCTCGCCTTTCCGTCTGTCGTAATGAAGTTTGTCGCTCTTAGCCGTGGCCTGGGTCTCGTTAAGCTTGTCGCGAGCTTCTGTGGTATTGGAACGCGCTGAGTGTAACCAGGATGCTTGCCTGCGTGAGGCCCACGGTAGAAAGTGCCGCCTCGACCGTTCCAGCCGCGCAAGTAGCCAGTGTATATCGGCTTTCCACTCGACTTCAACAACTACGGTGACGCCGTCAGCTGTGTAAGTACTGGTGGACTCCTTCTGCTAAGGCTAATAAGAGAAGGACTACGACAATTGTGGTGACTTCCACTTCGACAGCGGTCACCACAGTGATTGCCACGGTGTTGAACACCGTAATTCCGCAGCTGCAAAGGCGTACCTCGAACGTTACAATCCCTTCATATGCCCCAGGGTGCCAGAACGTGGACCAATACTCCAGTGCCTGCTCTTGCTTTGGTGTGATCACGCCTCCATCGACCATCACAGTCACGGCAGCCATGCCAGTAAGAAATCACTTACCTCCTGCGTCAGAAAATCTCTATTAGAATTCTACAGGCTCTATATTCATCCATCTCCACCGGTGTCACTGATACGGCTACGACGACGACGACGACGACTTTCGTTCTCTCTTGTCCAACACCATACATTTCCAACTTTGATCAGGTCGTACTTTCAGCTCCGGCATTGGCTAACATTACCACTATCCAAGGCGCCGATCTCAACGAATGCTGTATTAGCTGCTACGAACAATCGGCTGTGAACTTTTCTTTTCTTTTCTTACCTTCGCATGGAGGGTGGTTCATTATCTCAAACGTCTCAGGGCCCGTTGAAGTGAAGGTCTTCACCATCATGTTTGGCGCAGATCGGTTCTTGTACTACCACATGACAACCGTTCGAGCGGGTAGAAATAACTAGATGGTAGATCCCAGAAAAGCTACTATGTGTCTCTCGTTCTGTCATTTGATGCGAACACGAGTCCAATTCACCTATAATGAACAATCTCGATCGCAAATTGGACGACTCAGATTACTTTCACTACAATAAAAAGATTTTTCAGAGATTCACCAGAACAGAGCAAGTTTCTTAGAAATCTTTCGAAGGACAATTGCGACCCAAGTAATGTTCCCAAGTCACTAAATTGTCAATTACTATATAACCCTATCTAGACTATTCCACTACTTTTATAACTGCTATGTGGGGCAGACCGCCGCTAAGTCAGTTTGACTCCTAGTTTACATTACCTCGATCTATCCTCTGCGTACCACTTACTGAAGAGACTACCGTACTAAGACCTCTAATCCTATAATAAAGAAACGAAAACGAATTACCTGAAATAATTATCAATAAATAGAATAATCACTAATATATTATACTCTGAGGCTCAAATATGTTTCGAGGGCCTGATTGTCATATAATTAGTTTTTTATCTTAAAAATGATTCTGAGGAAGGTATTCTATTCTAATAACATCAAAAGTATTCTTTTCTGATGCCAACTAATTGTTGATTATACGGTATTTGAAATATCGAAGGGATATTTCGTCATGGATACGAATTAATTTTCTCCTGTTATGCAACTGGAGCCAAGTTATGACCATTCTGCAGCTCGCCCGAATCCTCCCATGTATCAAGAGAAAGCTGTACACCGCCATTTCCTCTCGTTTCAGGCACAAGGAACAGGGTGACGATAATACCTAACGCTAGGGTCGGCAGAAAACAAATGATCGTATAGCCAAGCCAGATCGTGCCCGGGTCACCCGAACCGTACGTCTTCCCGTTCATCCAAAATCGTGCAAATTCAATATAAAGTTGGAAGACACTGGCACCTAGCTTCCCACTCGCAGCCGCGATGCCATGAGCAAACGCTCTGTGCCGAGTAGGAAAAATCTCTGCAGGAAGGATGAATGTGGTAAAATTTGGGCCAAATTCAAAGAATATCTGGGCCAGAACATAGAAGATGATGGCGGGGAGGTTAGCGGTGCTGTGAAGGAAGCGGAGAAAGAGACCGGCGCCGATGAAGATGAAGATTAGAGCGAAGAAGCCAATCATTTGAATAATGCGCGGAGACCGTCTCTTCAGACGGTATATCATATATGAGCCACCAATGAGGGAGCCGACACTGATGACAATGAGCGACCGCCAAGTGTTGGCAAAGAGGGCTCCGTATATGCTTTGGTGTTGAGGACCTCCCGTAGGAGAATTAAGACCCGCGCAGACGGGCCCATAGGTAGGTGTGGTATCGGCCTGGGAGCCAGACAGACAGGCGCCACTTACTGGAATTGCGCCGAAGAGCTTGGAGCTGATGTTGGATGAAGAGGCGTTCATAGAATAAAAAGAGCAGTCATTAAGCAGCCAGGATAAGCTCACCCCTAACAACTTGATGATGTGGCCTTCGGCGAGGAAGTATTTGTAGAAGCTTACCCAGTATACTTTCCATTTGCTGCTGAACTTTTCTGCCTCCTCAGCCATCTCAGCCTCTCTAGCCTCCTCGTCATTCTCATCTTCCTCGACCCCCTCACTATTCTCAGTGTCCTCGTTTATTGCATGTGCTGGGGGGTTTGGCGTGTGGCGTGGCAGTGGTTGGCTTTGGGCTTGAGTGTGCCCATTGACCAGCGTCGTACTTCCGTTGTTGATGAGGCTAGAAATATCCTGTTTAGCTTCGTAAACTCGATTTAGCACATACGCAGTATATAAAGGGGACTCGGGAATGGTCCGTCGGAAGTAGACAGCCATCAACGCAGGTATTGCTCCAACGGCAATGATGATGCGCCATGACTTATCGACCGCAGCAATACAAGTGGTATCGCAGGTCCCATCTGAAAGAACATTTGGAATTTGATTTCTATATCCAGCGGTGACCATGAGAGCCACCAACGTGGCTAATAAATATCCAATGGGCTGCATGAAAAATAAAGTGGAAAGCATTCGAGCACGATGTTTTGTAGGTGCAAATTCAGATGTAATTGTCGCGCTGAGAGGGTAGTCTCCTCCAATTCCTGTTAAAATAGATTAGAAGCCATTTCAAGTTATAGAAAGCCTCCTTTGAGAACACACCTATTCCCATAGCAAGTCTCCAAAAAAATAACCATCCAAATACGTTCATAGAATGTTCTGCACCGCTGGACGACATCGCAAGTCCGAGAATGGAGAAGATCATAACCACTAGAGATTCTCACAGTCAGCTTGTTTCGTCTTACATACCAACTAGTTCTTGCTCTATTAGGACGAAAAAGATTTGAAAAGTTACGTACGTAGCTCGAACCCATACATATTCCTTCTCCCATAGATGTCAGCTAGGAAACCGAAACTCAACTGCCCCAAAGCCGCTCCAATAAGTATTGCACAGCGGAGCGAAGCATCTTCGCTAGGGGACATCTTATTAGGGTAATAATAGACAATTTCGATCATTGGAAGAGTCAAGCTTGCTGCGAAGATCTACTTGTGTTAAGCTCTTACATCCGAATCACGTAAGTAGACTTACCTCGTATGCTCCAGCGAGAAACCCCATCCCTGCTGAGAAAACGACGAGTTTTTGATAGCCTCCATCATCTATCACATCACGCAGTTGCCCTCGAAGTTCTTGTATGTTCTGTCCTGGTAAGTTATGAGGCTAATCGAAGGTTAGAATACGTACAGGGATATCTGCCACTAGTATTGTACGATTTTTGACATATGTTTTAAACCTCCACCATAGAAAGCGCATTTTATTATGAAGCACGTTCTACGACTTCACAGCCGAATTCTGACACCTCAAATGGTAATTTTGGCTAACTAAGGGAGGAGGCTCTTGTAGTTCTTCTGGCGAGGCTGAAGGTCGATAACTTACTGAAAAAAAAACTTTGGATAAGCGATATTATTTTGGCAGATATTGTCGCTTTAAAGTCCTAATGGACTACAATATTCTCTTGGAATAATTTGGAGAGGGCTTCAAGACCCTGGTTTAATGTGGAGGCGGTGCTGACAAGGCCGGGCGGCAATTAAGTTAGAGTGTGCCAGCCGGAGCGCCCAGGCTGGCTGGACCCTTTTGGACGATGCAAGCCACCAATATCACTGTTTCAGGCTTTATTGAGGGATGACTTTCCGCAAAATCAGATGATTTAGGGAAAAAAAAATCTAATTCTTAATTCTATTTTTTTTATTATTATATTTAAATTAGCTTTTGCAAAAATGAAAATAGTGGCGTCGCTTGAAAACATGTTAGTATCTGTCTCTGGGTTTATTACGCCAAGTAGTACAAAGCAGACTAACCATCTTGTCTGAATTCGAAGCGTAGAAATTCCAGCTCTCTTTTGATACCTTTCTTGAACTTCAGCGTCAAATGTTTTTGATCTTCTGAAGGCGGCCACTGGAAGTCAGTTACTGCAGAAGATTAGATATCTTGCTTCGAGTGAGGGCAAAAATATATATACAAAAATGCTCAACATATTTTCGTTTTGCTTGGCTTCCTTGAGTGTTGGGGAAATACATCAATGAATGACTGTCTAGTGAAGTATCGTTCTCATCCGGAGAAATGCTCCATATCCGCAGAATGGTTGATTCCGATTCATTCTTGTCGGTCTTGGATTTGATTTTTTTTACATCCATGGAGTACTTATAGAGCAACCTTTTCCCAAATACAAGCTCTTGGAACTTATTCGACTCTTTAGGTCCTCAATTAGTAGAGGTTGGTAAGAAGTATAGTAACATACCAGCTTCGGTACAGAATTTATACTCAGGTCTGCAGGCTGGAGACACGGTTTTCACATTCCCCTTGAGCGTCACACAATATCGCTCTGGTGCATGCCCTCCACGCCACTCAATATGCGGGATCGGGCGGTCTTGGTTATTAACGACTTCATGATTATATTAGGAATACTTATTCAAGAGACAAGTTTTAACTACTTACATGTAATCACGGGACATCGAACGTTGGTGGATGTAACTGCTTTTGCGGATATGCATGTGATGCGATTATTGTAAAATCTGGCTTGTAGTGTACAAAGAAATGGGTCACGACTTTTGCCGAGATCCATCTCTCTGATCAATTAGGATGTTTAGAACATATGGTACGCAACCGTGTCAGCTTTTAGAAATGGTGTGACTTACATTTCTACGTTCTTCATTTCCTCAATACGTATCTCCTTTATGGGTGTTTCCTGGAGGGGTATCTCCTCTATGGGCATCTCTATGGGTATCTCCTCGTTTTGTATCACCACCTGTTCTTCCTCATAAGGCGATAGCTGTTCGATTGAAGGGGGTCTTCCAATTGCACCATTAAAGCGAAAGTAGTCAGAAGTTGTAAACGATACCGCCGAGTCACTAGAACCATCATCGGCGTTTGAGACGAACCCCGAATCTCTACGATATGTATTCGGTAATTTTCGTCGTCGTTCTTGGGCTTCCCTATTTCCAGCCCTCTCTACCATGTATTCCACTCGCTCCTTCAAATCTCTTAACTCCAAGATCATACTATCCAAAGCCTCCTTATCGCTGTCCCCAGCAGCCTTTTTTTGCAAATCCTCGAGGATGGCGTAATCCATTTCGAGATCAACTAGATGTTGGGAAGCGGATCGATCAGTCTCAAGCGATGTGATAGGATGAATTGAGTTTGCATAAGGGATTTCGGCAATAGATGAGGCGCGTTGAAACCGCAATATAAGATTGATTTTGCTGTCTATTTGATCGACTCTCTGCCGAAGGTCGTCGTTTTGCATAAGTTGCTGCATATTATACCTTCTACTTAGAGTATCAATTCTGGACCTTACATGATGAATATTGGAAAACATACATGTTCAATAGCCCAAGATAGGTATCAATGCTATGATAATGCGAATCCACCATTTTGCAAAGATGGTCCACATCTTTTTGCGCCGAAAAGACATATGCGACTGTGAGTTGAAGCCTCTCCCACTCACTCCGCTGATTAGGCGCCTTGAGATACATAGGGTGTTTGATGAAGAATGTATTACAATCAGTGAGAGTATTTTCGATTGAGGTGTAACTAATGTAGAGCTTGCTATCCTGCAAGGCGACTTCATCTTTTAATCTGTTTAGAATTGCTTTGAAGTGTTCAACCTTTGTATTCAGATTCGATAGATGACGAGAAGCTCCTTGACCGCCATTTGAATATGCTTTGCTAAAGTCAATGCAAAGGCTGATGAGTTTGAGGGCCTCTGTGATAGACCATCCAAACATCACAGCCTCGCCCATGCTGTCGGGAAGGGCCAGCGCAAGGCTGCGCTGAATACTGGTCTGTGACAATAAAGTTGAATGTGAGAAAGTAGAGTTAAAGGATCTCGAAAGAATCCATGTTTCTAGCTGACCGACGAGCTCTTGCACTACCATACATGATGAATACAGTGAGTCGCTGTAGAGCTTGCGAAAAAACTCCTGACTCACGAGCACATTACCAAATTCAAGACACTCTCTACCTTAGTCCTGTTAGAGTCACCGAACCACCCCGTGTTTTTGTCCGACGGTTCCAAGCTGAATGTTTGGTCACAGGTGCCCCCACGCAACAGGTTGATTTGCTCAGCGGTTGCTTAGATCTCAGCTTCAGCCTGATTGCGACGTGGGGATCTGACCGCCGAAGCACAGCAGTCGCAAACATTATTCACCATTCTTCATTGCATCGATGGATACTTCTAATTTCTAAGATTCCTGCGTTTGATCGGCATTGATTGTGTATCGATTTCCATCGTGAGACACCACAGTTGAACAGTTGAGTCTGACTACCGAAGACTGCTTGAGCATCATGTTCAGCTCGCTTTCGATAAGTATATATTAATGTCGTGTAACACCAAATGGTTGTCTGCTGGCTGTCAAACTTAAATCCTAACCAACACAAAATCTGTCGCTATTCGGAAGGGGAACATGATTGCTTTATTTGTAGTCTGCAACGAAGCTTGATCTCAAGCCCATAAAAAGTACTATCTGGCTCATAAATGGTTGACAGTTAGCTAGCCAAGAAATCTGTAAGACATGAAGTAAAAACCTACCACAGATACTAAAAGATATTATCGTTAAATGACATCTATTTATATGTCGTTTTTGCGCTAAATTTAGAATTCTTTTGATTGTTTGGATGAGGTGCGGTAAGTTTTTGTTGAAGTCAGTATCACCTGACCATCACATGACTGCCCTCGCCTAATTGGCTAGGCACCCACAAATCCAT
>JAPZPC010000239.1:0-44953 GCA_037952705.1 Haplographium delicatum
CCCCCCCCCCCCCCCCCCCCCCCCCCCCCCCCCCCCCCCCCCCCCCCCCCCCCCGGCAGGGTAGAATATAGGGTATTTGAGATATCTCGTATTGTAGCCAAATTGGACTATATCTAGAGTTCATCCATAGGACTATCCAATCCATGGATTCGTCGTATAGACGGATACCATACTACACATAGATTCGTTGTATAGACATCATGACTCACGATTAAATATTATAGAAGAGTATATAGGTTACCTAAAATCGACTACTTTGTGAATCCACCTTGTCTAATTAGATAATTTAACAATTTGATATATAATATATATATTCAATAGATAGATCTAATCTAATATATAAGCTATATAACTTAATGGATACTACAATACCTACAATACCTACTATGTTCTATTTGCTTGTCAAGTCCTGTATATTTATTGTATAGATCAACTTTTTAAATTTAGAAAGTACAAGCTATTGAGTCTATAATACAAACCCACACTTCTTATATTCTGTATACGGTACAGCCTCACGGCGAGGCTTCGATGTCCTTCAATTCTCAGTAGACTCTACACCAACGAATCATCTACGAGAATGGAGGAAGCCAGAAAGGATAGCCACCGTTTTTGACCCGGAAAACGCTGAGCAGAAAACTGTACATCACGAAAATGACCCCACCCCAGACAATAACAGCAACTTGCTGTGTGCGGGGATCTGCCATGCGAGGTACTTTGAGCGCCAACGAAATAGTAGCGAACGAGAGAAGGCCATCTGTAAGTGTGCATAAGCATTGAATGAGAATGGAGAATGATGACAGACAAACTTACACATCGCTGCAACAATTTGGGTTTCCAAACCAAATTGATTCGAGAAACCTCCAGCAAAGTAACTAACACCGCCCCTTCCATCACCTGCAACATATGGAACTTTTCGAATGTGGTTGAACATATGACCACTAGTGAATAGGAGAATAGCAATTAAGCTGATTGCTGCCCAAACGTTGCGATTCTGGATAATTGGGAGTGCATAAGGCCCAGCTACGCTTAAGAAAGTAACGGTTCCAAGTATTGTAGTTGTGATAGCAATAACTCGAACCCAATTGATTGGTCGATCGACCTGAGGGTGTGGCCGGTCAGGAAGGTGGCGGGAAATCCAGGTATGTACCTGCTCTGCAGATTGAGGGCTGGCTAGGTGTTAGCTGTGGGATCAAGACCAAGATTAAAATTTCTAGAGATATATACCCGTTGGTGAAGTCATATCTGATTGGGCTACTATCTGGAACAGCGTGGGGTCCGGAGGTTGGCTGAAAGAGGAGGAGAACTGGAGCAGTCTGGAGGCTAAGCTGTGTAGAAATTAGAACGAGAAAGTTTCATGGTAAAATCATAAACATACAGACTGGAAAGTATTCTTTCCATCGATAAAGTCCAACGTTCCATAAACTAATCGTGACTTTCCCTCTCTATCACTTCTTGTCCAACTTTTTGCTAACAAGTCCCACTCCGGTTGAAAGTCGCGGCATAATTGACAGCCAAACCTCGATTCCAATGCTGTCAGTAATACAGCTATGGAGTAGTCTCTTGGGGCTGTGGTCAATTGTCCATATATTGAATCATCGAGCTTCAATGGAGTTGATGAAAGCGCTTTAGTGTGAAACTGTTGAAATTTATCTGCCGCCGGTTTCTTTGCAGCAATAGCTATGAAAGGTAATAACGAAATGACCAATCCTTTGAGTAAATGCATTTTGACTCAATGGACGAGTGGAAATATACACAATCCGGATGGTGAGCTTCGAAGAAAACTAAATGGGACCGAGTTTCGACGTGCGTGTCCTTCTGAGGCGGTGCTTACATAAGAGCCGTCTCGAGCAGGGGCAGCGAGTATGTCATAGATTAAACCTGAGGCGTCAAAAAGTATGTTACCGTGGCAACGGCGCAGACGCGTTCAACTACTTTGTATGATACAACTGAGTTCTATTCTACACACTTCTCCCTTCTCTTTCAAAGGAAATTCTTAGCCCCTTTATCAGTGCAACCCAAAGGGAGTTGCCTGTAGTTATGGATTCATCAATGTCATACAATGACGACGAGCACATAGAAAGCGTAAAGTCCAGCCCTTTTGACTAAGTCGCAACCCTAAAGCTAACAACTATGCATACAGCATCTGTCCAAATCGCAGTATCTAGAGATCGCATACCAAGAAACCTTACGAAATGCCGACCTCATAATCAAGGATGAGATCACGCGAAGATTGAGACTACGGATCTTAATGCTCGAGAACGAGAATGACGACCTCCATGAGCAGCTTGCGCTAGGCTACGACAGGATTGACGTCCTGGAACAGGATTCGGAAGAATTGAGAGGGCAGTTGGATGAAGCGCAAGAAAATTTATGCCGACAGGAAATCGATTTGAGAACGCAAGCGCGGGAGATGCATAATCTGAAAGTAAGTCTTGGAGCTGGAAAAAGTGACAGAGTTTAATGTCTTTCTAGGCTGAATTAGGTTCGATGAAGGTAATCACTACAGATTCGGCAAAGCTCCTGACCGAGAAATTATCACTCACACGTGAACTGGCCACTTTGAAATTAGAGCTTGAACATCTTCGCTCCCAAGTGTCTTATCAACAAACAGTTTTAGCGGAGAAACTAGCACTGCAGCGTCAAGTCAGTACTTTGGAGGTGGAACTCGAAACTGAGAAGCGTGCTTCAAAGCGTGTAACCCAGAAGACTCGGAATAATGATAGAGATGGTGAATTACAGAGTCAAATAGAAGATCTCCAGAAGGAACTAGCACGAGAGAAGCGCGAGAAGGAACGAGTTCGCAAGGAAGCTGATATTGAATTACAGCAACGAATAGAGGAGCTTCAGAAAGATCTCTCACGGGAACAGCGAGAGAATGAGAGGGCTCAAAAGGAGATTGAAACCGATCTGAAGAGTCAACTGGAGGATTTTCAGAAAAACATAGCTTGCGGAAAGAAGGAAGAAAAGGCGCGCAAGGACGTCGAGAGGGATTTGAAAGCATCAGAGGCTAAGCGCACCGTTCTTGAGAGCAAACTGGAGGAAATGCGAATGAAATTGAGGGCTACCAAAGAGCAGCTTAGGGAATGTCAGACAGAACTCGACGATGTATCTGCTAGAGCTGCAAAGATGTCACTCACCACTACGACCGGGATTTCTCAAACTAAAAATTCGCAGAAGAGGACTGCTTCGGAAATGAATACTGATCTAAAAATTGGCACACCAGATGGAGTAGCCGTGCGAGGAAAGAGACCGGTGGGTAAGAGGGGGAGGGCAGACCAAACTATGATGGGAGAAAAGTCAATGTTTTCGATCACGCCATATCTTAATAGGACTCTGAATATTCCTCTTGAAACTCCAACCAAAGGCAACGACCTCGAAATTGTCGAGGAAAACAACATAGACCGGATGAGCAAAGATGAAGATTTATCTCCAGAACGACTGCTCAACGATCCATTCAGCAAAGGTCAGAAATTATCAACATCTATTGTGAAACCCTTCGGTAAAAAGAAATGCTCGGAAAGTACAGCAGCAACCGCGACCAACATTCTTGGTGACCTTAGGGATGGGACCAATAACAAACAGCCAGTTCCAAGGCGGCCACGGGCATTGACTACGCTGGCAAA
This sequence comes from Haplographium delicatum, assembly GCA_037952705.1. Taxonomy (NCBI): domain Eukaryota; kingdom Fungi; phylum Ascomycota; class Leotiomycetes; order Helotiales; family Hyaloscyphaceae; genus Haplographium; species Haplographium delicatum. The sequence goes on from JAPZPC010000239.1 coordinate 3,624, forward strand.
AGTGGCAGAAGAAGTAGTGGATGAGAATGAGCGAATCCAAGTCGTAGAACCAGACTCTGTTGGAATATCTTTCAAAAATCCAGCGGTTTTCAAAGCACAAACAAAGATCGCAGACCCTGGCGCGGTTGAGCCAAAGAAGAAGAAGCGCAAATTGGGTGGTGGGAAGACTCTCTTTGACGAAGACGACGGGGAAGCTACCAGACGACCCTCGAAAGTTGCCTTGGGACCAACAAGACTAGTGCGAAAAGGGGGCTTAAAGGATCCGAAGAACTTAGGGTCTGCAAGACTTGGGACTGGCAATGCTTTTGGTGCTTTCTCACCTCTAAAGAGAGATCGTAGAGGTGTTGGGGCTAGTTTCCTGGCTTAATGGCTTTGTTATCAAATTTTATGTAGCATTCAAAACAATGGAAGATTAACATAAACGGTCATGTGGCGAGCCCTTTTCTTTTTCGGATTCGTGCCCCAAAACTGTGGAATTTGTACTCTCCTAGCATAACTATCTATCCTAGATTGATCTACCTACATTGGTCTTTTCGAGTGTCTTTTTGATATTAACTACTTGAGATGCTTAGATGTTGACTTGTTGTTGACGGATAAAGGTGGGCAACGAAGCGAGAAGTGATAATACCAGGCTTCTCATCCAAACATCCCAACCTCTAGGATCATTCTGTATAACTATTAACGTATTGTTACCGTGAATGTGTTACGCGTAGCACACCTCCAAATTTGGTTGAAGTTGGAGAGGGAAAATGTCGTCAAGCACAGACCACCCCTTAGATTGTATTGTCTAACCTTAACTGCAAGCATGGCAACTTCACAAATACTATTCTACTAACACTACATGCTTTCGCGATCGGCCTCATGGGCAGACCGAATCATCCGAGGCCATGCGATCTCCTGTCGTTTGTCATGGCCAGAAGGCGGCCTCGGAGCCATTGGGTCGCAAACTTTACAACATAGCTGTATGCTACGGCGCTCCTCATCCTCAACAAGATGGAAGACCAGGCAAGGAAGAGATTCGTATGCTCGCGAAGCTAAGGTACAAGGTCTGAAAAGTAGAGCGGCGTTCAAGCTGTTGGAGGTATAGGGAATACACTTTGGTTGAATGAGAACAGTTACTAACCATTCCTCTAGATCGACTCCAAATATAAGCTATTCAAGAAGGGCCAGACTGTAGTAGATCTTGTAAGCGCCGCTAAAACTATGGATATTAGAGCCCTTGAGAACAATAAATAATAATTACGGTTAGGGCTATGCACCAGGCAGTTGGTCCCAGGTATTATCAACAAACTGAGCGAGCCGTGAAGAGCGACAATCTCTAACTAATCATTTAGGTCGCAGTGGAGCGTACGAAGCCAAACGGTCGAATCATTGGGATTGATATTATCCCCGCGCAGCCTCCTAAGGGCGTCTCAACCATACAGGGCAACTTCCTCTCTACGGAAGTACAGGCAGAGGTGAAGCGATTTCTCTCAGATCCTGATCGAGGACGTCTAAGACCGCAACTGTTTTCTTTGAATGAAGACGGCATTTCGAGCGCCTTGCTTGAGCCTGAACGAAGCTATATAGATCGGGAAAGGCATGCCGATGACGAGATGTTGGAAGAATTGGAAGGCAATAAGCAGTTGAAAATGAGTAGGAAGTCAAGAGATGACCCTACGAAAATGGTGGATGTTGTTTTGAGTGATATGTCCGCACCCTGGGAACAGACTACTGGTTTCTGGAAGAGAAGTCTAAGTGATCCATATAGGATGATGAACACGAGCGGTATTAATTTTAAGGATCATGCTGGAAGCATGGTATGATTTAAATTATGCCCAACTGCTAAGGACTCTCAGCTGATCTACTTCAGGACCTTTGTGCTGCAGCACTTCGATTTGCTCACGACACCCTTCGAGTTGGTGGTCATTTCGTTTGTAAATTTTACCAAGGAGCCGAGGATAAAGAATTCGAAAAACAGCTGAGAAAAATGTTCAGATTGGTGCATCGAGAAAAGCCAGAGTCTTCAAGGAGTGTACGTTCTATGCAATAGACTAATTATTTCAAGTTCTAATCGTTGCCAGGAATCTAAAGAGGCATATTTCATTGCATTAAGGAGAAAAATTGATGAGCGTGAGGAGGGAACTAGCCATGTAATGGAGCCTACTTGATGCCGCTTGAGCAATATGCCATAATGGATGTGAGCAATCTTTTTGTCGGAAATAGCGTCTCAATTTCTAAGTGATGTTCTGATGCCCTTCGAAACAAATTTTCACAATCAAGTCACTCATATTACATGGATAGATATTCTTAAGTGTTAAATTGAGTGCCCATTTTGTTCATGCCAAGTAATGCAATTACACGCCTTCCCATGCACACCAGTAGGAAGTCACTCCGCGCAAACGTAGCTCGTAGGTATCTTTAATGCAGTCGAAGGCAGAGACTAATCCTAACCCTATAGATTGTGGAGTTTGACCTAGACCTTGAAGCCTCTTGAGCGTCTACGTCCACGAGCCTTCTCAAACTTGCGACCCTTCGACTCAACATATGGTTTCTAGGGGCATTTAGTTAGCTGGTGATATAAAGAAGTGATCCATGTTGTCGAACCTTGTGCTTGTGCGGGCCAAAGCCAAAGTGCTTGACAGCCTCTCTAGCATTTTTGGGGCCTCTAAGAAGAAGAGTATTGCTTCCAGTAGGAGCCCTCAAAGCCAATTGGTCCAAAGTCAACGCCTCTCCACCGGCGGCGAGGATCCGGGCACGAGCGGTAGAGGTGAATCGGAGAGCTGCAACACTAAGCTTAGGAACCGTCAACAGACGGTTGTCATCTGTGACGGTACCAACAACAACTATGGTCTTGTTATTGGATTTCTCAGAAGTGTTCGCAACAATTCTCGAGATGGAAACAGGAGGCCGATTAATACGTGACATAAACAACCGACGGAGGATAACTTTGTTGAAGGATGAATCGGTTCGGCCTATGAATGAGATATTAGTAATTTTCCATATAGGACTCATTTTCATTAGGAGTTGTACGTACGAGCCAAGAAGCGGTAAAGCTTCACGAGCAACTTCAGGTAGACATTATCGCTCTTAGGTGCCTTTCGGTGCGTATTACGAACGTGATGAGCGTCGAGATCGATACCTATAGTGAGTGCCTCATCGTCAGCCTATGATCAAGTATGCTCTTTGCATGTCGGTCTTGCGACGCGATACGCTGCGCAGGGTCAAGTACTTGACGAAGATTTCTCCAAAGTCTTTCGACTAAGCTTATCATTCGTAGAGTTGCTTGACGTCCACTTGCACACGAAGGCGAGGATTGGGTAACATACCCATTGTTGCGGTTGTCGATAGCGAGAATGGTGTTGATTGTCGACAAGTTTAGGATTTGGAGAGAATTTTGAAGATTTCCAATGAATGTGGGAAAGAGAAGTTTGCGCTAGCCTTTTATGGAAAGGTGATTTGCTCTAATTTTAGCGAGATCCATAGCGGTGGATTGGATTGGGTTAAGCGTATAATCACATGATCAGATGGTAAAAAGTGCGTACTGTACAAAGTATATCGGACAATACAAATCGTTTCCCTTTCACTTAGAGGGGAGCCAAGGTTTCTGTCGTGTCCTCTTAACGCTCAATATCATCCAAACACTGGAGGGGGTTGTTCTGTCGGACATGTACCGTACAGTGTCTTGAAATGGCCCGGGAAGATACTTCTGCCGCTCCCGATGGTATTTTCTTCACCCTGGCAACATTTTTTGCTGCATTACATACAGGATTTTAGTCCCATAATGTGATTTCTGCAGTAACAATACTGTCTAGGCTTGGTTGGCATCTGCTCATATGGAGGGGCAGGCTCTCCGGCAATAAATTGTATCTAGTTGGCCTCCAATGCTGCAGAGAAAGAGAATACTTCGTAGAATGGCACCTGTCCCGACCTGCCGTATTTCTCCGCTCCCACCCCCAAAATCCACCACGCTAGAGTGGGCAAGTCAGTACTGTATACTCTGTACATCGGCGACAATGTGGTGGTAGTAGAGACAACAATGTTTTACTTTTCTTACAATCTTATCCAGCTCCATCTACGTCGTCAAGCCCGACCAGATCCAGCTCAAACTCGCTTGGCGTGATTACTGTATCTCGAATTGTCGCCTTCGCAAACTTACTGACGAGGCATCAGACGACAAAGCGAAAAACATCCGTGACTTAGCACCAAACAGCTTATCCGACCGGTGCAGCTGCTGCGAACTCTGGACGGCTCCATCCTACACAGTTTCAATACCGACCTTCCGACATTCATTTCAACTTCCCCTTGAATGGACCCTAAATTGATCCCTCCACGACCTTCACTCCATTCTACTGTTTGTCAGGCCTTTCCACTGGAACAAGCTGGCTTGAAAATTCCTCGCGCCACACGCACAATAGATTTGAGTTGAACAAATTTGTGCAACAATTGAAACCAAATTAGATATCAGCGAGATACGGATGGCTGGCGGTTACTGAATTGGTGCAATTGCTCCTCGTCGTTGGATCAGATACTCTCTCCTAGCTCATATGCCCTGAAGTCTGGATACGCGTTGAGCTCCCAGCCTGGTGGTTTATAGCTCACGATTCTTTTCGGAAATGTCTGCTGTAAGTCTCATATATATCGATTTTAGAGTGATACTGATTTGGACTATTTGATGTAGCCCGGGGACGCGCTGAAGCCTAAGTATGGACCGAGAGTGTCACAACTCCGCGAGATAATTGCACAGCCGGTTTTCGCAGCATTTTGTGCTGGTGGTGTGGCAGGAGCAGTTTCCAGGACAGTAGTGTCACCACTAGAACGTCTTAAGATCCTATTTCAAATACAAAGCGTTGGCCGAGAAGAATATAAACTGTCTGTCGGGAAAGGCCTGATGAAAATGTGGAAGGATGAAGGCTGGCGAGGGTTCATGAGAGGAAATGGCACAAACTGCATTCGGATTGTTCCCTATTCGGCTGTACAGTTTGGAAGCTACAATTTCTACAAGACGGTAAGCATTTACCATGCAACTAGGGGCTTTTAACAGCTACCGGAACAGACGCGATATCTCAATAATCCTCCCCTTTTATTATCAACGAACGTTTAGCTTCAAAAGACACATCACTGACTTGAATAATTAGTTCTTTGAGCCATCACCAGGCGCCGATTTAACCTCAGCTCGTCGTTTAGTCTGTGGAGGAGCAGCGGGCATTACTTCTGTTGTTTGCACATATCCTCTTGACATTGTCCGAACACGTCTTTCCATTCAGTCAGCATCCTTTGCAGGCTTATCCCAGTCACCGAAGTCAAAACTTCCGGGTATGTGGTCAACTCTGGCTACTATGTACAGAACAGAAGGAGGGATTCTTGCATTGTATAGAGGCATTATCCCAACCGTGGCCGGAGTTGCTCCATATGTAAGTTTCTGTTCTCAGAATAGTAGCACAAGCAGATATCGCTGACGACAATGACAGGTTGGCATGAATTTCATGACTTATGAACTGGTTCGAACATATCTCACTCCAGAAGGGGATAAGAATCCCAGTGCTGTCCGGAAGCTTGCTGCAGGTGCTATTTCAGGGGCTGTTGCTCAAACATGCACTTATCCCTTGTAAGTGTACTACGTAATCCATACTGTCGCAATAGTATTTTGACTGTTTACAGTGATGTTCTTCGTCGTCGCTTTCAAATTAATACGATGTCTGGGATGGGCTATCAATATAAGTCAATATTCGATGCTATCCGAGTTATTCTAACTCAAGAGGGAATCAAGGGTCTATATAAAGGAATTGTTCCAAACCTACTCAAGGTTGCACCGAGCATGGCGAGCAGCTGGCTGAGTTTCGAGGTAACGAGAGACTTCTTACTCACTCTAAGACCGGACGCGCAGGAGCCATAAGGGCTTGTGTATTCTAAGCCTGTGATTATAAAGGATGCTTTCCTTACCTCAAAGTATCACATAGTATTTTCCAGACTGTTGAGATTAGCGCTGGGGCATTCGGGGGTCAAGAACCCGAGCGGAAAGCTTTGTATATGAGGGGATGGCATGGTCACCGGTTACATTTGGGTAGGCATTGGGAGCGGGCGCATGTAAGCTTTGTAGAAAGATATAGATCTTTCTTTACACTGTATTTTCTTAGTCACCAAAAAAGGGCATGATAGATATGGAGAGTTCGGGAAGGTCAGAGGTGCTCATGCAAATCATGGCGAAACTTCATTGGGTTTGGAGAAATGTTACAACAGCTTACCAGGACGTATCATATGAGCATGAATTGATTAGTTGAGCAATTGGCCCAAGTCAAGAACGCCACAGAGAACGAGGTCAAATAGTCTCTCCTCTGGAGAGTCCCATTGATTGTTTGAAGATATTTTCTTCAAATCAATGCTCTCCTAGCAACTTCCTGGCGGGCAAATTTGGAGTTTCTGGCCGTGTCAGCTGGTCACGAAAGCAAGCGGACTTGTCTATTCCAAATTAGGCTTAGCGAAGATCAGAAAGGAATGTATCTCACCTTGCCGGAACAGCTCTGCAAAGACACAAACAACAATCCTAACTGAACATCTGCAAATCCAATCTCAGGATACCTCTCTGTACTTCCTAGCACCTATTTTCTTTTGATCCTGATCTCTACTGGATCACACCCATTGATACTAGCAGCATCATACAAGATGTCTCGTGGTGGCACTACACTTTATGTCACTGTATGTTCATGTCTTCATCAGTCTTTAAGGACGTCTTCTTACTGATACCGTTTGTTGTAGGGTTTCGGACCCGGAACACGAGCTCGCGACCTAGCCTACGAATTCGAACGGTATGTCAGCCAAACGTCGATATCTCGATGATCAACCTCGAGTGCGATGATCCATACACCCCCATAATCCTCGTCCTTCCTCGTCGAGACTTCGCTGTCACCTGTACTCGTCTCCTGCCTGCCTGCGCTTTAATATCCTTCCCCCATTCCTCGTTCGATCGAGCGGTCGCACAATGATTCGAACATTGTCTCCCCATTTGTCTCGCGTGCGAATAATTCGAACTGCGGCGGATCGAGCTTTAACATAGTCTTTTATCTCTTGTTCTTCTAATACATCCTCACCCTCGTACCAGAGTACAATAATTCTGACGTGGAATCTTTCAGCTATGGTCGTCTTGTTCGTTGCGACATTCCGGCTCCACGATCTGCTGCGAGTCGTCTGTGAGTTGAATCGCATCTCCATTGAAGTCAGCTCTAATATCGTTGACACTCAAAGTAGGTTTGCCTTCGTTGAGTATGAGAGTCGCCGTGATGCGGATGATGCGTATCATGAGATGCACAACAAGCGTATTGGCCGTTTTGATGATGTGCTGAAGATTGAGGTAGGGCCAATATCAGATTACACCCATTTCAAACGCTGACTCTGACAACAGTGGGCTCGAACTCCACCTTCTGCCTCTTGGCGCTTTGATTCTGGCAGAGAGCGTGAACGTGCGCCTGCTGGACGCCGTTCACCCCGCCGAGGAGGTCGTTCTCCATCTCCTCGACGCGGTCGTGACTTGTCTCCGCGTAAAGATGATCGACGAGACCGAGACCGAGACTATGATCGTCGTGATCGTGGGGACCGTTCCCGCAGCCCAGATGACAGGTAAGATGAAATGTTACAAAGCCTTCTTCAAGTTACTTACAAATAAATCAGGGACCGTGACGTCAAGGACGATCGGGATCGGGATCGGGATCGGGAAGAAGCTCGTGAGAATGGTACCAACGGTGAAGACAGAAAAGGTGAATTTGAATTGCCGGCTCGGAACAAGAACCAAACATGCTGATTAGCATACAGCAGCTGCCATAGATTCCCCCCCACCGCGAGCTCATGATGAGCTGGATGAAGCTGAGTAAAGGTCATCCTTATTCATAGCGTCGCATGGCGGAAAAGTTGATTGTGTGGGCTACTGATATTCTCCCCCTTTTACCTGATTTTACCCTTGTGTTTCTAGATTCTACCTACACTTTCGATTCGACGCAATCGGCTAGTTAGCCGGGTCTTGGAATTTAAGATATTTGCGGTTGAGTTGGTACGCGTAACACTTCACGAGCATAGCAATACCAAAATTGAATCCAATTTTCTAATATTCATACATTGTTTGTCATTTTCTTGATCTTGAGTAAGAAATTAGAGCACAGCAGGCCCAGAATTACAAGATCTGATGGTTAAAAAACGAGCGTACGCTGGACTTTCAACAATCTCGAGGATTACTAGTCTAATTCATCTACAATGGGAAGAACATATTGCTGAGATGCTTTGGAAGATAAGCAAGAAGGAATATGTAAGACATATGTGTTACTCATGAATGTGTAAATACCAACAAATCATCGTCACCTAACTTATATGAGTGAAGCAGGTGGCCCACAATCACAAAATACATAACAAGCTATCTAGTCACCTAAGAATTTCGTACAACCAAGGCATACATTATGCATCTATCATTTATACGTATAACCTTTTATCTTACAAAGTATTGTACAAATTAGGAAAGTACCTACCCTAGGTTAAACCTCCCCACTGGATATCATCGAAATCGCGCCCATAATAATTATTGAAACGTCAGCTGTCAGAACCATTTATTGGGTTACTGCTCGCACACATTGTAATAACAAGCCAAAAATCAGTCCTCGTGCCACTTCTTCCACTTGCAGGCAATCGAATATTCGGCCCATGGCTTCATTCGTTGCTGCCTGGCCCATTACACCGGTGAGAGCAGCTGGTACACCTCTTTCAACCAGTAACTTTCTCGCTTTAATTCGCAATTGTTGCTTTTCTTCAATGGTCATTTCCGGCGGCCAAGCCTTCAATTCCTCTTCTGTGGGAAGCGTATTCTCCCTAAGCTTTCGAAGATGCGCAGCGATGCCAGCATCGGAAGTGTTGGAAGCAATAATTGAATCTTGAATCAATGATTGGATAGATGAGAGCGAAGGATTTCCTGGCCGAAGAAGAAATGTTTTGGCGGCTGTGAGAAGTGTGCGACGGAAGTTCCAGGCTGAAGAGAGTGTATACAATTCATTGATTACAGCAAATAAAAGCTCTACCGCTACCCTTGTCTCCTGTTCTGTTAGTGGCGTTCTTTCTCTTGTGTGTTTGCGAGACGGTGTCGTTACTGGCACAGGTGGTCCTCTGATAGCAGAAAGTGACGATCGCGAAGGGGACTGTTGAGAAGAGGCAGGGCTCGTGAATCCTCGGGTTGTCGGTACAGTGCTTTCCACACGGGAATGGGCCAGATATGATCTGTCCACTGGAGTCCCATAATCATCGGATATATCACTAGGAGGAGGGGGTAATTTTATTTCGTTCATGGTTCCCTGTATAGGAGAGGAAAGAGGTGTGCCTCTCCTAGACGGAGCTCTGCTTGGGTCTCGGCTTTGGGTTGTGCTCCGCCGGCCACTCGTAGATGATCTAGCAGAACGAGACACACGAGGATTCCCCTCATTCTCATCTTCAGCAATAGAATTATAACTGGGTCTTCGCTCCATGGGCGGCACCTTCGACGGTTGGGTATGCACAAGCTGTGACGCGCGAAGACTATCTTCGCTGGCTCGACTCGTGCGGGGTGCAATAATCGAATTCATACTGTCCATTCTTGGTAATGTTGAGGTTGAGGAGCGGCCAGCAGTGTGCATTCCGTTGCTTCCAGAATTCCCATTTATCTGTTTCTTCTGCCCCAGATTTCCAATATTTGTAAATACGCCGGTGATTCCACCCCCTATAACTTTTCCCCCTTCTGCAACTCCCTTTGGTGCGCTTGTAAGTACATCAAGTACCCCCTTTCCCATTGTCTCGAACGCAGAAGGAGTTGGCCATCCAATGCCAGGAAACCCATTTTTTGAGCCCGAGTTAACCATAGACTGTTCTTGTTCCTTTTCAAGAAATCTCTTCATGCCTTCACTCTCTGCGAGTTGTTGATACCAACAAGCATCTCTTAGGTACCGCTCAAGCTCTCCTCTCAATGACGCTTTTGTATGCTCCTTCCAGTTAGGAAGTGTTCTATGCTGCTCTGTAAATGCCGTGACTCCGGAAATATGCGCAATACGTGATAATATTTCATGTAACGTCTCAAAATCAGGATATTTCCTGACAATCATCCATCCAGGATGGTCGGACGAAGCAGGCTCAATTTGGACTAAATAATCCGCATTTGGTTTGCTACGAAGCCTCCCCTTATCGACTCCTGTCGAATCATCATGGATTATGATATTTGCATTATGCAAAGTTAACAAGGAAATTTTCTTTTTGGATATAGGCGGTCCTTCTTGGAGGGCGATAGGAACAGACTGGGGCACAAGTTGATCGAAGTTCGTGAAACTGGATTCGTTATGATTCGACATAGATGTTGGCGCTGGAATCGATGTCGGGAAACTTGATGACTGGCTGGATGGCTGATCCTGTGAAGACATTGCTTTTGGCTGCTCTAGTGATGACGTAGACAATTCCAAAGAGATGATCTCAGATTCCCGCCTTGTGGGTGTTCGCAAAAGCTCAGGGGAATCAGCCTTCAAAATCTCGTTGTAGCTTGAGGATGCCTTTGTAGGTGACTGAATTTGAGAGTTGCTGGTTAAAGAATCAATGCTCAGGTCCAGCGGTAGAGTATTTTTGTCTGTCGGTGAAGCCCCGGATGCATCATTTACCGACTTCCGCGGCTTTGGTGGGCTTGAAGCTCTTTTTGCATCTTCCTCAGCGATCAATTGTGAGAGCCGTTTCGCTTCTTCCATGGCCTCTTCCATGGCCTCCTCGGCCTTGCTAAGCCGCTTCTTATGTTTCTTGGACTCTTGTCTCTGCTGCTCAGCCTGTGACTTAGATGGTTTCGCCAATTCGATGTTACCCACATTCCCGTCCATATTGAAAGGATTGCTAAGCAAATCGTTGGTAGCTCCCATTCCCGCATCAATTGCCTGGCTAAAATCTGGTTCTCCTTCCTCTAGAAGATAGACTATCCACCCATTTATCCACTCAGGCTTAGAACAGCTCTTCAGTGTCATTTCCAAACACAAACCGCCTAGCATCTCCCTCAAAAAGACCCTGGCGGGATCACAATCATAGACTGCCTTGTCTAGGAAGTTTTGCAAGATATCTTCTGAAATCATTTTGAATTTCTTAGCCTGTTGTCTCTCATTTAGGACATTGGCTAGACTAGATTCGGGATTCGCAGATAGATAATTATACACAGCTTCCGCTGGTGGTATGTCTGTTCCCTGCGATGGAGACAGGGCGCTGGATAATTCATTGAGAAAGACTATGACGATAGAGGAGGAGTTTGTAAGAAAATCTAAGAACGTATCCGCAGGCCTCTTCCTAGATAGATGCTGAGAAACGGAGAGGATGAGCTTGGTGAGGGTCTGGCGAGATGACGCTGGGAACGACTGATCATTTGGAAGTATAGGCTGATACCACCATTTGACATAATCTCTCATAACAGCATCCACTAAGTTATTCAGCGCGGCTGCAGTCTCTGGCCGGAAACCGTCGAAGCTATTCCCAGCTGCCTGAAAGTCTTCGTCCCCATCCTCCGGCTTCAGCTCAGCACGCAAGTCAAGAATTCTCTTCACAATATCAAGGCCTTTCTCCCTTCGCGCATCGTCAATTGAGCCAGTTGAAGAGCTCTGCCCTTCCCATGTAGCATGTAGAACCACACCACCTAGTACGCCTATCAAAACCAAGCCAAGTCTTCCCAGAACCAGATATGTGCAGGCTGCCAAACCAACAGCAATTCCGCCTATTGTCTCGGTCGAAGCCGTAGACAGAAACCGTAATGCTCGAGTCGTCATGTCTTCCTGGGCAGGGCGGGAAGATACAGGCTTCTGGGACGATTTCAAGGATAGCGCAACGGCCTTGACGGCAGCACGCTCATTGCCGTGCTTTGAATCTCCGCTTGTTCCGTTCATGGCGCTTCTGTCTGGTGCGGGCGCATGCTGAACGAGGCAGGGTGTTTTATTTGCGGATTGATTCGTGTGCGTTTTGGCGGTTGTGGGGAGTACAGCCTTACAACGTATGTATCAGCACACTGAATGGAAGAGGGTATGTAAAACTGTGAAACTAAAAATTGATCAACCCCGTCGCTCTCTGTCGGCACCGTGGCCTATGCAACACGTACTCCGTACAGATCCGTACTCGTATATCACTGCAGTAAATCTCCTTTAAAAATAGTAGGACAACGTATCTGTCAGCCGCAAGGTCAGCCACGAATTAACTCCTTGCGGTTAACTAGCTTACCTTGCCGTGTAAGCCTGCTTCGTACAGCGGAAATGATCCTGGTCACGTTTGATCGCGATTGATCGCGTCGACCTGCCGAACCACACCCGACTTCATAACATCGACATCTTTCGACGCTTGAAGCTCTTCACGCAGATCGCCAAACCTCCGATGTGACACGGCGGCATTGGAATTGGCACTGCACTAACCAATTTGGGCATTATCCGCTTTACAATCCACGAGAAAAGTATGACCATGGGCAAACGAGCGCACGATGAGGTCGACTGGGACGGCGCAGACGACTTCGTGGAAGATGATAGTGTACCAAAGAGTAAGAAGAAAAAGGGACAGGCCAAGAGCAATGCTTCTGGGAATACTCACAAGAAGTTCTGGGAGGTTCGTTCCACTTTCAATCCTGTCTGAATACAAACCCCTAATGGCACTACAGCTCTCGTCTGGCCGAAACCCACGCCGAGTTGAGATCTCTGAGTTCAAAGACATGAAACTTGTCAACATTCGAGAATTCTACGAGAAGGATGGCGAGTATTTGCCGGGCAAGAAGGTATTGCCCTATCTGTATTTTAAATGCGGCTAGCTTAATTGTTCATCTAGGGAATATCTTTGACAGTTGACCAATATAAAGCCTTTATCAGGGCCATTCCGGAGATCAATGATTTATTGGGTGGTATGGGCGTGCAAGTGGAGGGTTCTACAGCACTTGTTGAGGAGTCGGAGGATGAAGCAAAGCCCCGGAAACGGATCAAGGCCAAGAAGGAGAAGTCGAATATTGAAGCTACTTCGGATGAGGAAGAGGGGGAGGATTGAATAATCATTGCTACTGATTCTGCAGACAACTAAGACTGCGGGTTAAGGATGTGCGGAGTTCGGACACCTTAATATGGAAATGGGAAGCTGGCGTTTACGGTTACCTGATACAATGAACACGGGACAAAACTTAAAAGGCCCTCGGAAAATAGCAGGTAATTATGGATCTTGTCTAGCTTGATGTGCTGTAATATACTGGGTCTACAAATCTTCTCTTCGATTGCCATGAAAAACCTTTGAGCAATACCCCACTGTTATGGGAAGGGAACGCCCTGAGAACGTATCCAATTCGGGTACTTTCCTACCTGGTCCATGAGGATGTATCCATCGAGGCTCTTAAATAGTAAAGAGAATAGTCCCCGTAAATATTTTACAGAAGATAGAGAGCGGAAGTAGGGCTTGTAGCCTGTAGCGGGCTATGTCATGTGACCTATACCCCACCCTTCTTTCTCTCTAGCCGCTAATCCAAATATAATCAATCTGCCCCGCCTCACCGAGTTCATCACCTATCCACCGGTGGGCGAACTCCGTTGATTCCTTACAAATCCTCAGTTGTGAAGTTCTATAAATGATCTCATGAGCTAGCTGTGTCGGAGACTTGGATTCTGCTAAGTGAATTTGATTAGAAGTCGTTACAGCAGACTTTACAATAGATTTTATTTTTTTTTCCAATTCACAATGGGGGCTCAACCACAGGGGAGGGGCATCCGCATAGCTATTGATGTGAGTACCTGATTTATTGCTTAGTTCTTTGCTCGGCCGATGCTTTCAGACTATATCTTTTACGAGATTTAAATAATCTATTTGAATATTTGCAGCAAGCTCACACCCAAGCTGGATGTACTTACGATTCCTGCAAGCCAATTTACTCCGGCTCCTCATTTGCTCAAAGACTCTGTAGTCGAACAGTGCTGATGATATATAAAGCGGGGTGGCACCTTCACTGACTGTGTCGGTAACCCTGGGACGGGAGATATGAAAGATGATGTTATTATTAAGCTTCTTTCTGAGGATCCTTCGAACTATGACGACGCCCCGCTTGAAGGGATTAGACGGCTGATGTCCAAATTCATGAAGAAGGAAATTCCACGGGGAGAACCCTTGGATACTTCTAAAATTGAATCAATCCGCATGGGAACAACGGTTGCTACAAATGCACTACTGGAAAGAAAAGGGGAAAAGATTGCTCTGGTTGTGACGAAAGGGTTCAAGGATTGCCTCGAGATTGGTAATCAATCAAGACCGAAGATCTTTGATTTGGCAATCAGGAAGCCAGATGTTCTTTATGAAAAAGTAGTGGAGATCGAAGAACGAGTCACCCTGGAAGATTATGCAGAAGATCCAGAGAGACATATTACCAAGATCGGACGTCTGAATGCAGAGAATGCAGCTGGATGTCATGATTTGGTTCGCGGGCTATCATCCGAAGCTGTTCGAATTCTACAGCGACCAAATGAAGCAAATATTCGAAGGCAGTTAGAAGAAATTTTTGGCCAGGGTATCAAGAGCATAGCCGTTTGTTTGATGCATGGTTATACATTTCCTGATCACGAAGCTTTGGTTGGGCGAATAGCACAAGATATTGGGTTCACACACGTTTCTCTGAGCCATAAACTCATGCCAATGATCAAGCTTGTCCCTAGAGCAACATCTGCATGTGCGGATGCTTATCTCACCCCGGCCATCAAGAAGTATATTGCTGGCTTCCAAAAGGGATTTGAGGGAGGCCTGGGAGCTGAAAGTGTGAAAACTGGAAGTGGAATGAGAGGTGCAAGATGTGAGTTTATGCAGAGTGATGGAGGACTTGTCGACGTAGATAAGTTTTCAGGATTAAAAGCTATTCTTTCTGGCCCGGCGGGAGGTGTAGTAGGGTATGCTCTCACTTCATATGATCACGAAACTAGGATTCCCGTCATTGGCTTTGACATGGGTGGTACCTCCACCGATGTCTCCAGATATGGCTCTGGAAGATATGAACATGTTTTTGAGACCACGACGGCTGGTGTAACTATACAATCACCTCAGTTGGATATCAACACTGTTGCTGCAGGTGGCGGATCCCGATTATTCTTCCGCAACGGCCTCTTTGTGGTAGGCCCAGAATCGGCAGGTGCACACCCCGGCCCAGCTTGCTATCGAAAAGGAGGCCCTGCGACAGTAACAGATGCAAATCTCTTTCTGGGACGCCTGTTACCCGAATTTTTTCCTAAGATATTTGGTAAGAATGAGGATGAAGCATTGGACATTCGGGCAAGCGAAGAATTACTTCAGAAGCTAACTGAGCAAATAAATGAGGATAATGGAAAGAATATGAGCGCCGACGAGGTTGCCTATGGGTTCTTGACTGTAGCGAACGAGACCATGACAAGACCGATTCGCTCATTGACAGAGGCAAAGGGCCACGACACATCAAAACATCGACTCGCTACATTCGGTGGTGCCGGGGGTCAACACGCCGTGGCAATCGCTGAAAGCTTAGGGATAAGTCAAATCTTAGTTCATCGTTACTCGTCGGTGCTTTCAGCATATGGCATGGCATTGGCCGACGTTGTCGATGAGCGCCAAGAACCAGATTCAAAAGTGTGGACCGACACAGGTGATGCGAAGGAATATTTGAAAGAAAAAATAGCTCAACTAAGGAACAAGTCCAAAGCAGCGTTGACAGAGCAAGGTTTTGATGAAAAATCGATAGATTATGAAGAGTATCTAAACATGAGATACCGAGGGACTGAATCCGCCCTCATGGTTGTTAGACCTGAGAAGACCGAAGTCGAGAAAGAATTTGAAGGTGATGAATGGGCTTTCGGAAAAGCGTTTGTGAAGCAGCATCAACAGGAGTTTGGGTTTACATTGCCAGACCGAGACATTATTGTCGATGATGTACGGGTTCGTGGGATTGGAAAAAGCTTTGAAGGTCTTGAAAAGAGTATTGATCAACAGCTGAGAGAAATCGAGCCGAAGGATGTGAAGCCGGGGGAGAAGGAGTATAAGCGATCGCAAGTCTACTTTGTAGGTGGTCGGCAAGAGACGCCCATCTATAAGCTCGAAAATTTAGCGATTGGTGATCGAGTGAAAGGCCCTGCTATTCTTGCAGATGGAACTCAAACTATCGTTGTGACACCGGGCGCTACGGCTATTGTCACTGAGACACATGTAGTCATCAACATCGGGGAGAAGGTCCTTGGGGAAGTGTAAGTTGATCTATCTACTTCCTAGTTGAATCACTGCCCTTATCTAACTTTTGCTAGGCAATCTAAACCAGACACTACAAAGGAAGTGGATCCTATTATGCTCAGTATCTTCGCCCATCGCTTCATGGCAATAGCTGAGCAGATGGGCCGCGCCCTCCAGAAGACCAGTGTGAGCACAAATGTTAAGGAGCGGCTTGATTACTCGTGTGCTCTCTTTGACTCGACTGGAGGACTGGTTGCTAATGCTCCTCATCTGCCAGTCCACCTAGGGTCCATGTCAACTTGTGTCAAGCGCCAAGCAGACATTTGGCATGGGAAGTTGGTGAAAGGAGATGTAATTGTTTCCAATCACCCGGAATATGGAGGAACTCATCTCCCCGACATTACTGTGATCACACCGGCGTTCAATAATTCCGGGGATAAGATTTTGTTTTACGTTGCCTCCAGGGCACACCATGCCGACATTGGTGGTATTCTACCCGGAAGCATGCCGCCACATTCAAGGGAACTCTATCAAGAAGGAGCTGCCATTAAGTCTGAAAAACTTGTCAGCGCTGGGAGATTCAATGAGGAGCGGATTACTGAGCTCCTACTGAATGAGCCCGCAAGATACCAAGGCTGCAGTGGCACAAGGTGTTTGGCAGACAACATATCAGATCTGAAAGCTCAGATTTCGAGTAATATGAAGGGAATAAACCTAATTTCTGCGTTGATTGAGGAATATAGTGAAGAGGTGGTGAACTTCTATATGATAAATATTCAAAATAATGCCGAGCTGAGCGTCAGAAACCTTCTTAAGGAAGTCAGCAAGCGATTTGAGGGCCAAGACCTTTCAGCTGTTGATTACATGGACGATGGTAGCCCAATAAAACTGAAAATTACGATCGATGCAGAGAAAGGAGAAGCTGTATTCGATTTTGATGGGACGGGGCCAGAAGTTTACGGTACGTCGTTTTTATATAGTTTCAGGAGTTCGCTAATGGATGACAGGAAACACAAATGCACCACAAGCTGTGACGTACAGCGCAATAATTTACTGTCTCCGTTGTTTGATTTCAGAAGATATTCCACTCAACCAAGGCTGTCTCAAGCCAATTAAAGTCCTTATTCCACCAAAATCCTTTCTCTCACCATCCGACAAAGCAGCCGTGGTCGGTGGTAATGTCCTTACATCTCAACGTGTGACAGATGTCATACTCAAAGCATTCCAGGCATGCGCTGCCTCGCAGGGAGATTGTAACAATCTGACCTTTGGCTTTGGAGGAAATATTGAGGGCGAGAAGGGTGTAAAGGGCTTTGGATACTATGAAACGATTGCTGGTGGAAGTGGAGCTGGAAAAGACTGGGATGGAACGAATGGTGTGCACACACATATGACCAACACACGAATTACTGATGCAGAGGTTTTTGAACGACGATATCCAGTTTTATTGCGGGAATTTTCATTACGTGCCGGATCTGGCGGCGCGGGCAAATACCGGGGTGGTGATGGTGTGATTCGTGATATCGAGTTCAGAATCCCAGTTCAAGTCTCGATTCTGAGCGAGAGGAGGGTCTATCATCCATATGGACTTGCAGGGGGAGAGGATGCGCAACGTGGATTGAATGTCTGGGTACGGAGAGTGGAAGTGAGCAACCCAGAGAGGTCTGATAAGCTATTGAATGGATCAGAGCAGAAGGTTGAAGATGCTGTTTACGAGGAACGGCGTATTAACCTTGGAGGAAAAAATACCGCTGCTATGAAGGCTGGTGAGAGGATCATTATCTGCACTCCTGGTGGAGGCGGCTGGGGTAATGTCAAGGACAGAAAAGAGAAGATAGAGAAGGCTCAAGATCCTAGGCACGGCTGGCGAGGTGGCAGCCATGCTGCTAGAGAAGAAATGGCACTACAGGCGTAATGGTGCTGCCAAAATTAGATGGTTATAGCAAAGGAATTCTTCAAATCAAAATTGAAATGGGAATAAGAATCACGGACTGATACTTTTGTAAAAATAATAGAGAGCAGAACAATAATGCCAATAAAGAAGGCGCTATTGAAGTTACTGGCTCAACTTGCAGTGTAGTCCAGTGCTGCGCATGTAATGCCGGTTATCGACAGTAATTCCGCCACGGCCATATGTTACGGTAGGAAAGAAGCTCAATCTGAATCCCGTGATCAATGGAAGTTTAGAAACGAAACATGATTCAGGTTGTGCTTAGGATCTCGGGTGCAAGCTTTGTGACACAACAACGGGCTCAACCATACTTCCGCCGGCTTGTCGAGTTTCCAGAAGGGTGAATTTGATTAAAACAAAATGAACAAGCTTTATCATGGAAGTCTCTTGGAAAGCCCCGCAGTGAGATTGTCCACTTGAAACAGCCCTAAGACAGTTGAAGTCGGGGACAGGTGTATGCTATGAC
This sequence comes from Haplographium delicatum, assembly GCA_037952705.1. Classification (NCBI taxonomy): domain Eukaryota; kingdom Fungi; phylum Ascomycota; class Leotiomycetes; order Helotiales; family Hyaloscyphaceae; genus Haplographium; species Haplographium delicatum. The sequence goes on from JAPZPC010000239.1 coordinate 22,226, forward strand.
GCTCGGAATGTGAGTTCCCTCGCGGATCCAAGGCCGAGAATAGGTGTAAATAAGGTTTCAGGGTTTATGATCGAGTTCAGATAGAATAGGAGAGAAAGGAAAAGAGCCATTGTTTGAGAAGAAATATTCGTTTTGCGCCCAAAGTCTAATGAACTGATCGATTCCACTGGATGTGCCGACCTTTAGAAGGTAGCGTAATGCCACTCATTCACTACCTCGGTGGTATAGCACACGCCGTACACGCACACGAAAGGTGAGGCGAGGTGATGGGACGTAGATCTATCTGGTGCGAGGTCTACGCAACCCAGACACACGCTTGAGATCTGAAGTGCGCAGAAACAGACCACGCGGTACGGTACGATTACCGTACCGTGCTCTGTGCCCATTGCTCTGTCTGTGTGTATCTTTGTGGCTCCCACGCGAGTGGGCAAACAAACGTGGGACGTGGGCTATGGGGCCGTGGCCAAGGCCGAGCGAGTTCTGCAGGAGAATCGGGGGATGCAGGGTCGCATGCAGGAGAGTCAGAGTTCCAGTGCAGGAACAGAACGGTGCAAATCTTTCCTGTCTTCCGTCTGGAGTGAAACTGCACGACACGACAAGTAAAATTTTTTTTCTATTTGGTGCGCTGCGATTGATGTGATGTGATGTGATGTTATCAAGTGAAGCTGCTTTTCCTTCATCATGAAGGCGACGACAGGGTATCACGTGATATCGAACTGGCTCAATGCCAAAAGGGGGAGAGAGGAGGATGGAGGGGATAAATCCTACCAACGACACACACAGTAGAGTATTTAGTTCTGTACTTTTATTCCGTACTTTTATCTTGTACTTGTACTTGTACTCCCCACCTTATGCTGTACAAATTCTTGTTTGTCGGTGTGTCTGCAATTAGAGGGTACAGCGCCTCCTCGCCTTGCGCTCGTACACCCACTCACCTACTGCCCGCCTCTATTCTTTTTTTGGCTCTGCTTTGCTTTCATCTTTGCCTTTCTTTGCCTGTGCCTGTGCCTCTCTGCTTCTGCCTTGCTGGTGTCCCCATCTTAACCTCGTTCCCTCTACTCGTACATCTAACGGGGGCCATTCTTTGCCTCCTCCTGTTCGTGATTCTCCTCCCCTCTTATTCTCCTGCTTCTTTTGCCGCTGCGCCCCATATCACTCCTCGCACTCATTCCCCAAACCCGGCATAGACATACCATAGCCTGAGAGTCGTCTATGGAACTGTACTGTACTGTACTCGGTACGGTGCGTTGTCCGTCCCCTGTGCTCGACTTTCCTTGACGCCCTTCTTGGAGCCCCGGCCCCTTGTCCCCGCTTATCCCCCTAACTGGTATGCTTGGCCTTGACTACTGTACTATCGACCCCTTTACAGAAACCGGGCGTGTCTAAACGGACCTGTCACGGATAGAACCTACTGTAGCGTGCATCTACCGTCTTCTGCAATCCAGTTGCCAGGGTCGAGTGGTGTGGCGTGGTTGCTTGATGTACCGAGTACTCTACCATACCTTCGTTGACCCTTTTGCGACTCTGTCTCTCTCCGATGCTGCCCAGACTGGTCTCATATTTTTTATATATTTGATTTATTTGATTTTATATTTCTATGTTTTTGCATCGGCGGATCATCTCTACCCAAGATCTCCCGGCGACACCGCGACCGTGTCCGATGCCGACGAGCCCACGAAATCCTTCCGTCAAGAAGCCCCTCTACCGCGCCTTCTAGCCGCCCACTCCCACGAAGGAGTTCTCACGTATCACGAATATCGGCAGATTCAGCTCAGCTCAGCATCTCATCCTCCTTCTCCTGTCTTCCTATGTACTCTCTTCTCCTCTCTTCTCGCGGTCAAACCAAGCAGCAATCAATTAATCAACCAGTCAGTCAGTGAGCGAGTCAGTCAGTCAAGTGGATCTTGGGGAGACCGTGGAACGTGGATAGATGCGGTATCAGCGAGCTGAGGGCCAAGGTTTGGGATAGGCAAGGGCAGGAAGGATATTTGGGTACTGTACTGTACCTCGAAGATATCTACACCATCAAGGCCTTACATCTCCGACCAAGATATAAGCGGAGGCAGACCGAGAGACGCGAGGACTGTCCCGGACTGCGGAAGAATCGATAGAGGCGGCGCGACGTTCGAGAGCTCTTCAGACGCATTTCCGATGTCCACCGACGTGTAGCAGCCTTCGTGTCGATACCGTGCAAGTTCGCATTGCAGGAGGATAATCATCCGTCGGTCAGTCAGGCAGTCGGGCGATCAGTGAAGCTATCTTACAGACACGAGGTACGTTTGACAGGAAAACTCCAGAGAGTGTGGGGGGGATAATTGGGAATTCTCAAGTAAGTGTGGGCGCGAGTGGGAATGTGAATGCTGGTGTGGGAATTCTTTTTCATTGAATCCTTTTTTTCTTCTTCTTTTATTAATTTGTTTTGTATCTTCCTGTTGTTTGTTTGTGCTTGGACCGTACCGGTACGGTGGTGCTTTGTACCGTCCTGGAGGGGGCACTGACTGTACCTGTCCCTGTTCCGTCCTGTATTCTGTATTCTGTATTTTTGTATGGTGCTGGTGCTGGCGCTGGTGCTGGTGGACTTGCTAGTCAGGCCGGTCCCTTAACGAGACGACCTCGTTTTCCGGGCATTCGAAGTCGCACTCGCACTCGCACCCTCTCCCTCACACTTCTCCCCCCCCTCCGTCCATTCTATAGTCTGTCTCATTGGTCTTATCGCGTCTTATCCTCTCCTCTCATTTCATCTTTATTATTATCCTTTTCTGTTCTGTACCTGTCCGTCCTGTCCTGTAGACTGTACTGATGCCGGCCCTCCAGGCCTCTCTCTCTACAGGGGCCGGCTAAACCCAACTAGTGCAACCGTCGACCAGGGCTTTCTCGAGCCTCGAGGAGTCCAGACGTTTGAGCCCGACGACATGAGTCGCCAAATAAATTACGACGAGCCAACTGACTTTGCTGCCATTCGAGCCGTCACCACCGCCCCTCATCTCAGATCGTCGTCGCTCGCTGCCCGACGACCCAGAAGCCGTGACCGCGACCGCGACCGTGACCGTGATCCTGACCCTGATCGGACAGGGCCGTCGCAATTCCTCGCTCAGAATGCCCTCAACACCAAGTCTGTGACGGTTTCCGACGCTCAGGGGGTGAACAGATGGTCGAAATCAACTACATCCAGCACCGCCAGTCATTCGCACAAGCGCTCTAGCTCTCTTACACAGCGTATGTCGTTTGGTGGATCAAACTCTTTTCTAGATACAACATCTCCACCGAGAAAGCTGCAGAAGAGCCGCCCCTCCACGGCCAATTCGCCTTCACCGCAAATCAAAATCACGAGAACACCTTTCGAATCTTCCTCCGTCACTCTTCCTCCAATTAATATCCTGCCGAGCTTGCAGACGTCTGTGAATACCAGCGCCTCGCCTCTGACCGCTCCAACAACACCTTCCCCCTCAACTCCTCAACTCCTGTCCGCAGCCGTTCGGTCAGCCGATTATCTTGGAAGAGCGTGGGAGGACTCGTCCTTAGGTCTGAAAGACTTTTCACAAAAGAGATCGCCTTCCACATCAAGGTCTACAAACATTGGTCCTTCCCCTGTCGAGCCGAATCCTGCGTTAGAAAACGGATCCGCGAGACGTCAACCTGTCGAGGAAGAGCGGCCCCGAGAAAGAGGTCACTCTCGGCACCGTTCACAGGGAGCAAAGGGTAGTACAGGATCATCTAATCGAAGCTCGAAGCCCCCCTCGCAGAAAGCCATGCTTTCCAAAGCTCTCCAAAAAGCCAACACTGCAGTGTTGCTCGACAATGCGCAGAATTTTGAAGGTGCCATGCAGGCATACTCGGAAGCTTGCGCTTTGTTACAGCAAGTGATGCAGCGTAGCTCTGGCGATGATGATAAGCGGAAATTGGAAGCAATTGTAAGTTTGTCCAATCGTGGGAAACACTTCACATCTAATTTATGGTTTCTCAGCGCAATACCTATACCAGCCGAATCAGTGAGCTTAAGAAGATTGCTCCCCATCTCAGAGACGATGGGAAGGCATTGCCTGCGCGGCCTGAGAGTGGAGGCTATAAGGGAGATGAACTCCTACCACCAGAGGATGAAGAGGAACCTGCCGTCATCGAAACTGCAACTGTTACAAGAATCGTGAATGATCACTCGTATATCCACGATGCTCAACAAAGCCGAGCAATCCAGGCATCCCAGCTGCCCCAGCGCCGAGAATCGCTTTTGCCGTCCGCATTGGATTCATTGCAGTATAGGCCTAAGAATTCATCAAACCAACTGGCGGAACGATCTTACTCAAAATCTCCAATGAGAGAACGCGTTACAGAGATGAGCGTAAATCTCGCGCCACCAATGGAGAGTATGTATATGCCACCACCCCTCTCTCCAAGGCGGCAATCATCACCTATGAGAAATAATCCTCTCGGCAGCAATCATGAGAGACAACTGTCATCTGACCTTCCATCGTCTAACGCTTCCGGGATTTCTCCACCCAAAGGCCATACGCGGGCTGCAAGTAACGAGTCAATGTCCTGGCTAGATACGATTGATGAATCCGGGGGTTCAACTGCTTCCTCGGTTCATTCAAGAACGTCATCATTGGGAGTTCGACGGAGACGTATAAGGGTTGCTAGCGGTGCTACCGAGGCCGAATTTGACGCTGCTTTAGATGCTGCTGTTGAGGCCGCTTACGATGACGGTTTTGAGCCAATGGACCCTCCCGAGCCAACCCGCTTTGACTATGATGATGACGATGAAATTGTAGCAACTGTTAGGCGCAAGGTAGAGTTGGCAAAAGAGAGGGTACGTCAAACTGAGCGTGAGGCTGCTATACAAGATGCACGTGACAGAGAGCGAAAGCGTCTTGTTCAAAAAGATCAAGAACGGCAGACGAGACTCGATGATGATTACGACGCGAATGAGTCAGAGGAGGAAGAACGAATGCTTGAGGAGATGACAAGAGGATATGTGATGGATGACTTTGAATTTGGATTGCAGTCAAAATCTGCTTTGCCTAGAGAATCTGACTCCAGTGGCTTCTCAGGAAGAACGTGGAATAGCTCAATAGGATCCAATCCTACAACGGCTGGAACTATACTCTCAACTGTAGCCGAGACGTCTACGATACCGAAAGTTCCCCCTATCTTTCCTTCGAAACCACCACTGATGAACCCGCCACCTGCTCAAGCGCTTCCGCCCCCACCAAATCCAGGACTCCAACAACCTCCTCCCATCTCAAATTCTCAAAGCGTCCGAAGCCGGCGGCTCTCTGGCCAGAATGCAAAACAATTGAAGATTGAAACTGCAACAAAGCCACTTGCTACGCAACTCGTGGCACCGGCCCAACCTCCGTCGATGCCTCCACCTCGGCTCCCTGATGGTGCTGGCCCCTCACAGCCCAAGTCAGCAGCACTATCTCAACAGCGTCAGCAAATGACAGCTCCCTTAGTTCGACCACCTATACCTCGACAAGCATCGTCTCCGTTTCCAGCTCCAAGCCCTACGGAAGTCGTGGCCCCGCCAACCCCAACCCTCTCTCAGACTTTCACAAATGACGGCAGCGATGTTAATGCTCAGCTACCCCGATCTGGCTCTCCTACCCGTGCACATTCGAGGACTGGCTTGAGGAAGAATTTTTCATCCTCCAGCTTGAAGAATATGAAGAGTCGTAATCTTTCGGTATCTAACCTTGATGATGGTTCTGATGTCTCACCAAATACTCCGCTCAGCTCCCAGTTCACTTCTCGAGATGCTAATGGGAGACTCCCTGCGATGCCTGCATTACCGACGCCGATCGCTATGGCTTTTAAGGATAAGATGAATGGAATGACTGCCGGAGGAATGTATCTTTTCAGTAGTGACATCCACTCCCCTGAAAGTCCAGGTTCGCCAAATCCCACGAGCCCAGATGCTCCCATACCGTTGGAACCCTGTCCTACTGAATTCCTTCTTCGGCCATTCTGGCTCATGCGGGCTTTGTATCAGACCATTGCTCACCCTCGTGGTGGATATCTATCGACAAAGTTGTTTATTCCACGTGATGTATGGCGTGTTAAGGGCGTTAAAATTAAGAGTATCGAAGATAAAATAGCGAATTGCGATTTTCTCACGGCCGCCCTTTTGAAACTTGCTCAAGTGGACACTTTTGACGCTGATGCCGTCTTAGAAGAGATGCAGTCATTAGAAAGTGTCCTTGAACAAGTTCAGGCTACACTAACCAAGAAGTTAGGAAACGAAGTTGGGGTTCAAAGTTCCGGAGGAATGTTCAAAGATGCATCCATTGGAGGCGATGCGGAAACAAGCAACATCACCTCGAAATCTGGGAGCATGTCGAGCAAGTCTTCGTCTTTCTCTTGGCGACGGTTGCGGTCCAAGAATTCCGGCGTTGGCCTATCGAATTCGTATTCTAATAAGCCCTCTGGAGATGGTCCAAAAGAGGCCCTCAGCATGGCTACTTTGCCGATGACCTCCACAGCTCTTGCCAAGGTACGATTTTCGAAGAGAGATATTAGCCAAGTTCAGTTCTCAGGCCCAAATGCAAACTATATGAGTGCACTGGCGAGGCTCTTTGATGCTGCGCAAGCTATTGGTAAGCATCTTCGTCCTTTACATAACCTAATGAATACTTATCTCTTCCCCCTCAGACCAAATCGCACGACAAGTCGAAGATCCTGGTCTTCGACATGCAGACAAAACTCAAGTTGGTCTCGATTTGTGCACTCGCCATGCCGCAGAATTCTTTGGTTTTTATATTTGTCGCTTTGTTCTTACCGACATCGGCATGCTTTTGGACAAATTCATTAAAAGGGGTAGTGAATGGGTCCTCGTTTGATTACCCCCTGCTGCCAAATAACTTTATATTTTGGAATATTGACTTGAGAGTGTTGTATCGCTCTTGTTGTTGGAATGAATGAATGATGACGGCTGGCGTTTATACCCGAAGGACCAGGAAATATTCCAATGGATTTCGAGAAGTTTCGAAGGCGATATGAAGTATAAATGGGCGGTTATTATTATGCCTTTTATAACTGCGTTATTTTTATAGCTGCAAAGCGTGGCGTATTTAGAACTGCTTTGCCGGGAATTATATTTGGAGGAAATGTATACTATGGAAAGAGCAATGGCTAAGGGAGCTGAATGGCCGATTTCTGCCAGAGCTTTCGCCTTTATATCTGCATGAGATTTGGCGATTCTACTTTTAACTCAAAGGGTCTTCAATTTAGCGTTATGATGCCAGCGTAGATTTCTAGCACGATTGTAAATATTGGATGTTAGGACAGAGCTTTCTTCCCAAAACCAAAAAATCATTATCACATCATTCAATAGGCCGGGTTATTAATAGAGTGCTAAGGGTGAGTAAGAAATAACAGGCCCGCTTATACAGAGCCTGTAGCATGTGTTGCATTTGTCAGATTACTTTGGCCATGACGATAATAAAGTATTTGATAACTTGGGTGGAGCACAATCAAGGTATTAAATCAACTTTTTGAAATTCGTACTTTTATTTTTCATCCTTCGTAAGGTCCCAACCGTCTACTAACAGACGTTCTAAAGCCTCCGAATTGCTACAAAATCACATGACACCGACACATCGCAGCCTCTCACTGCATTTTCTCGTGGGTTGCCATCAAAGAACCTGTTAATCTGTTAGAATATCGATACAGGAAAGGCCGCGATTGATTAAACTTACCAATGAAAGTCGTAACCAAACGACTGCGAACCTGGCAAATATCCTCTGGTACCAACCAGATTGTCGCACCCATTTTTCTAGCGATGCTGATGCTGAGTTTAGCATTCATATAAGCATCCTCATCGGTCTTGCCAGGAGTGACCAAATCGTAGTCAACGTAACTGCTCTTCATTCCATTCAGAACATCAAGAAAGAAGATGCCGGTGCCAATATTAGAGTCCTTGAACGAACGGATAGATGAATTCCTGCCTCCTTTCCGAGACATGTCATTCGCCCATTTCACCATTTCAGAATCGGTTATCTCGCGCTTCCCTAATCGCTGTGCCAACGCAGAAAGTGTTTCCGAGATATCTTTGCGCATAAGTTGCCAGGCAAGACCTAGGGTCAGAGTCCTCTGTCCATCAGTAATATCCGCACCCTGTACACCAACCAATGAAAATCTGTTTTGTTTGCCAAGCTCGATGGCATAATTGGTATTCTCGACAGCCTTGAATCTAGACATCTCTCCTCCACTGGCTGGAGGCTTATTCACGTGACGCCAGTTGACAGATCCTTTTATCACCTTATCATATGCTTGTAAGAGAACCGTGCCATCTCGTAAGTCATCGAATAGAGAATTCACCGCTGGCTGTACGTCTAAGCTGTTAAGCCAAAGAGTGAAAACCCGAGCTTCTCGCTCACCCTCAGCGTCGAAATCGTCGACCTGAAGTTTCTCCTCCTCAGTGATGGGATCGAGCGCGGGATGTGTGTTGAACAAATTTGCCACAAAGGCTAGGTTCAGCTTAGGATTACCAGCCACAAGAGAAGTAGGAGTCAAGAATTTCCGGCAGCCGAGAGTATCAGCATTTTGCAAGACCTGCTCGGCTCTCTGCAGGAGATCGCGGGTTTGTAATGGACCGCGAGTACAATGTTCTGGGGCGATTTGAGCAAGCAAAACCGTGTAATTTTCACTGTCCTTCACATCGCTAGAGAAATTTGCAACCCTATGATATTATTAGTACAAACATAGTAACCTTAGAGTGGGAGCCTACCTGCGCGGCCAATTTGCAGCTTTTAAGTGGTAGTTGAACCATCTAAGTAAAATTTGCTCCGGGGGAAGCCTTAAGAACTGCTCCAAAGTCTCGTCATCTTCTAACAGCCTGTACAGTTCTGGGTGAAGCTTGATATCGATCTTCCCAAGAAGACCTCTCCGGATAATTTGCCAGATTAGGCCCAGAATTAAATGCTCTCGGACCTCGATAATATCTCCACTTCCAATGTTAACAACGGAGCATCCAATACCCTTAGAAGATTCGATGACAATATTGTTATTTTCGCTCATATGGAATGCGTTCAGGGTCTTGATTTTCTTGCCAGGACGGTTAAGAACACGTTCGTCAATGGTGTCTGGAACGCTGTCATTGATTAATTTTGCCAACACCAGTCCGTCTTTACATTCATCAAACATTTCGAAGGTATCGGTGGGGAAGGGTAGGCGTGATCCAATATCCGGATCTCCGGCTAGGACAGCGTTAATATGACGTGTAAACTCCGTTCGTTCATCCTCATTGATGGTATGTGTGACATTTGACGAGGTCCCTTGAACTTGAATGCGTCCACTAATGCTGGATTTCGAAGCATGCCCTCCACCAGTCTGCTGGGACACTACACCACGGCCGGGAGACGCCGGACCCGTTGACACACGTTTCTGTGCTGGAGAAGACTCTCGAAGTTTAGAGACAAGCTATAGCACTATGTTAGCGAAATTCAATATTGACAAGCTGTTAGCATTTCGAGTGGATGAGAAAACTTCGAGTGTGGGAGTTGTAATATACTGGTGGGGTATAATTCTATTCTTTGAGATCAAAACTCCGAGAGCGACTTACCCCAACGAAGTCATCCAATTCCACTCTTCGGGAGGAGTCTAGCTCTACCTCCTTGAGGGCCTGACGGACCACATCATATGGCTGCCTCTCACTGGCTTGTGTTGCTTTGATAGCGGTAGCTTCGTCAATATACCCCTTGTCGTCAACGTCCAGCTTGCGGAAAGCATCTTGCAGGCCGAAGATTTCGTTTTGTTGGAATTGAGGGTATTTCCTATTATAGGTCAGCGACGACGATTCTATGGGAAGATGATGATTGTGATGAGAATGCAGGTGTGGACTTGGTTCAAGCGCTTACCTCTGCAGCTTAATGACATTCATCGTAATAGGTGGGGAGAATCAAGCGGTCAGTTCCTAGAATATTATACTTGATGCTATCCAAGTGGGAGGTGGAATACTCGGAATGGAAGCAGAACCAGGAGGTCTTTTGGAATGCGATGCGCCGACGAGGGGCAGTTTGGAAGGATTGCTACCAGTGATGAGATCCAGGAGATGACCCAACGCTCATAGACTGCAAGGTACGGGACCCTCAATCAATGATAGATGGAAATCAAGGCGGGTAACTCTCGCGGGGTTGGGTTGAGTTGAGATTCTTTGGCAGTGAATGAATGATTCCTTGGAGTAAGTAGTTGGCAAGTTGGTTAAGAGTCGTCTTGTCTGGTGGGTTCAGTCCCGCCTTGCTCAACTCGCTTCCTGCGACCCCTCCACAACCTGCTTGCGACTCGTAATTTCTCCAGCCCAACCCCAATCCCAGCCCCAGCCAAGCCTGGTTTACCTCGCACAGATACAGCGTAATAGGACTACGGTACAGGGTAGACCAGCAAGACCAGCAAGACCAGCACGACTAGCACGACTAGCACGACTAGCACGACCAGCTACGGACCCCGATGGTAGCCTTGTCAGGCAGACATCTTAAAAATTTTCAACCGCGATTCCAACTGCTACAGCAACCGCAACCGCAACTCCCATCTCCCATCTCCATCTCTACCTCCGTACAACCACTTCACGGCCAAAATCCTTCCAAGAAGCGTGGAAAGCCCCGGGCGTGGTTGCCCAACGGCCGTTTGCGCATAGTACAAGCCTCTGGGATTTGTGCTCTAAGAATAGGTATCTTGCTGCCTTTCGCCTGATGCTGACGACTCTTTCATTCCATCCACGTCAACCTGGATTAGGCATCTCCCAAAAAGCCAACATGACTTCTTCTCCCGAATTGCAACACGTAAGGGCCGTTTGGGGACAGATGCGGGGGAAAAGCCCGATCTATGACTTTTTGCTCGCAGACGATCTTTCTCTTATATCTGCAACCAAAGGAGTCGTCCTTGCGCGGCTGACCCTGGGGAAGAATCATGTCAATTCAAGAGGTACCATCCATGGAGCTGTCAGTGCAACAATAACAGATTTCATCGGTGGCATGGCAATTTGCACCTACGGGTCTGAGTCTTCCGGAGCAAGCATTGACATCCATGTGAATTATATTGGAACTGCTCAAGTTGGGGAGACTATTGAGATCGAGGCCACTGCAAACAAAGTTGGCCGATCAGTTGCTTTTACTACAATACGGATATACAAACTGGTTGATGGCAAGCCGGGTCCAATGGTTGCTACATCTTCCCATACAAAGTATATGGCACAGCCAAAGCAGTAGCATAGGTTGCAAGCTCCAGCCCTCGTACGCACAACCGCCCTCTTCTTTGCGTCTGGTATAGTCTTCACTCACTGTGAATACTGGACTCACTCGGAAGGCGAATAATTAATGTCCTTCTGCTTTTAGCTTTAGATACTGGTCACCAAAACAGCATGGTTGGTTAGTAATTGCAAGGGAATAAATTTATCTTAGAGATTAGAAAATAGAAGAAATGTGTCACTACCAGCTTTTTGATATGAAGTGCTGCCCTTCGTACCAATATGTGTCACGGAAGTAATTAGGATATCCCAATAATTCTTAGGGTAATATTCTGGAACTGTAAAAACAGTAACGTGCTATTTGTTCAGCCCCTAACCAACAAAGCAACTATATTTTTATTGTTTACAGCATCTGCTCTTGCCCACAACTTGAAAGTCGTAATAATTATCTGGTCTTTGAGTGGGTGGGAAGTGATAACGGTAAGGAGTCAAAAGGGTTGTGAAAAATTCTCATTTGTATTTTCATTGCCTCGCATGTCGCCCCATCCTCATGATTCTCACTACAAGCCTCAACTACTTTTCCAATACTTAGACGAAACCTCTCCAATTCAAAAATGTCTACGTGCAAGATTTGTTCGCAAAGCTTAACTGTCGAGCTAGATTCTGATTCATTCGATGAGGCCTCTGGCTCGGCCGTTGGGCAAGCGTCCACTGCGCCAGATGATCTTCTCTTGGGTTGTGGATGCCACTTCCATTGGTAAGTTCTCTATTTCATGCAATCCCGTTTAGTATGGCCTCAGCGCGTGTATTTGCCTTTGTTTTGAAAGCCAACCAAGTTGCAATCAAGATCTGTATTCAAATAGGGAATTTACTAATCACGTGTCCGGTTTCCTATATATCCTGTGAAGCTACCTAGCGTTAAGGAGTTATTGTAGCATTTAGATAGGTGTTGTTTAAAGCTGATTTAAAATCTAGGCAGTGTCTTCTCGATGAATCACCTCAGGTTTCCTCATCACTTGCTTGCCCATCATGCCAAGTATCTTCAGTCTCCACTACGTCAGATCCAACAGCAAGCACAATTTCTTCCTCTCCTCAAATGCTCGTGAGATACCACAATGAAGGTGGCATCCAAGAAAATCTTGATATTCTCCCTCTGATTAGGGAAGAAGCATATCTTCAGGCACACCCGGAAGCCAGGCCTGCTCGGGCATTCATGACAATGTGTGCAGAGGGAGATGTTACTGGAATTATCGAGCTTCTGCAAGACATGGAAGAAAACTACGATGAAGGTGATATGCCAGCTGCTGAAATACTTCGTTTCCAGGATCCGTTAGATGGCATGAAAACAGGTTTGCACGTAGCCTTGGAGAAGAGGCAAGAAGAAGTTATATGGTTACTACTATGGTCAGCATCCAGATTGGAGACAAGTATCTTTCCAGAAGATATCTCTCGGTCTGCGGAAGTCATGGGTGCCACGCGAGGCACGGCAACAGGAGGAGTCGACATTCGGAGTCTTCGGGATGAGCAAGGGCGGACAGCGGCGGACATAGCAACTATGATTTCCCCTAAGCTCGTTGAGATGCTTCGATGCTAAAGTGGCGTACAAAATTATTTGAAAGCAGTTGATAGCTTGGACCTCACGAAGTAGTTAGTTGCTATGTAGAAGCCGTACAGGTGACGGTGCGCTGTGGGTTTGGAAATGCGGATGATATAAAATTATGACAATGAAGGAGATTACGGCTAGTCCTTTACCTTAAGCAGGAACATCGGGAGTGCCCCGGATAGGTAGACAATGTACTAGGGAATAACATTGTAGATAAGCCAGAATTCTAATTTGAGAATGTTGGCGTCTTGTTGGACAATTGCTTTGGTCTCCGTCGTACTGCGCATAATGGGTGCATCGTCACTTCTGGCAGAGGCTTCCGTTCGCCATCTACAATCAACCTACCGCTTCACCAAGGTTGGAATCGGATGAGCCAAGAACAGAATGGTAAATTCGATTGTGGGAACCTCGTGAAAGCGGCTGCTGGTTGAAGTACTCCCTAAGGCTTACAAAAGAGATATCGGTGCTCTTACAATATTCAGCATAGGGCAAGGTCAGGAAGGCTATAATCATTCTAGAAGAAAAGTTATATGGACGGCTGCACTGCCGTATTGCATTGCAGTTGCATTTGCATTTGCATCTGCCTTTACATTGTGCATTATCTCGTGGCAAGGTCTGCAGGTTGGCCTCGGTTACCTTCTCTCGTAAGCCCCGCTGACATCATCTTGAATTGGGCTCCTGGTTCTCGGGCTCGGGTTGAAAAAGAAAACAAACGCCGCCAAGCAGCCCTGATGGTCCAACAATTGCCACGTCCACTAACAGCGTCTTGCCTACGTACTTATTCTTTCACATACATTTTCGCCCAGGAAGTAACATGTCGACTGCCTGCCTCAAAAGCAAATAGCTGGAAACCTGTCATCACGGAGTCTGATCAGTCGCCGAATATCTGACCCCCAACATAATCAGTCCCAGCCAGTACCAGTGTACTTCAACAGATCCTTTCCTATCCCAGCCGCGGTCTTCCAGACGTGCCTAAATCATTCCCCGAAGTCTCCGGGAGTGCATGCTAGGACTTAAATAATGCATACCTGTACTGCGTGCTGTAATTCAGACGCCCACTACGACCTCGCCAGTTGTTTTGTGTCTTGTTTTGTTCAGCCTCGTATCTCGTCATAAACTATATCCATCTAGCTGGCTATGATCTAAGAGGGTATCTCGAGAAAGAACCTGCTGATTCAGCTATCAACGAAAGGAGAGAAATTTCGGCGAAAGAGAATAGGACTTGAGACGATTCTAGTATCTCAACGTGTGAACATATTGGAAGTTACATGTATAAACTCTCCAATTTTGCTATTGGTTCATTGTTTTCAACCCTCCCGTCTCTGCTGGCTGCAGCCAGTGACTTGCAAAATGGCACGGTCGTCATTTTCGAAAACTCCTGTGATATCAAGTCGGTCATCCTCTACAGACAAAGCACCGCAATTAGTTGGCCGATTAAATTCTGAGGGCATTGCGAGTCTTGAGGCCGACCCTGTATACATTTCGCAAACTCGTTCAAACCCCCCTCGATCACTAAAGACGGCTCTAGATGCGGTAGCTAATGGGAGAAGAAGCGGTTCCAGAGATAACGTATCCGAAACAAGTGAAGAAGATTATGATTCCCTTACACAGGATCATCTGGCGATGAGAGAAAATGGAGGGGCATTTGGACCGGCACCGAATGGTAAAATTACACCTGAGGTAAATGGAAGTAAAACATACAAAGAGCATAGAGCGCCGTCAGCTATCTCACCGAGTCCATCAAAACTACAGAGCATACCAGTTACGCTTAATAAACTAAAGGAGAAGGGAAGATACATCTTGACGGCCGATGATGAGGCACTCCAGGAGATACTACGGTTAGGACACGAGAGGGTGGGTAATACTATTTTTCTAATTTCCATGGATATTGATTTATTAAATCCTCTTAGGAGAGCAATCCGGCGACGGCAAAGAAACGACGGACAAAATTTAGCGATATAATCTTCACACGTCAATTTACCGCCTTTGATCGACAGAATTCTGATAGCGCGGATTCCCCATTTCATGGATTTTTTACATTATTTTGGCTTGGAACTTTTATTTATATGATCAAATTAGTTGATCAAAATTGGCAACAGTACGGGAATATCCTGGGGAGCAATGAGGTCATAGCTCTCATGTTTCGTCGGGACGTAATGGTTCTGGGACTATCAGATGGGGTGATTTGTGGAATCACGGGATTTGGGTTGATCTTGCAGAAAGCCATTAATCGTGGATATATCAGTTGGAACAAGGAGGGGTGGATAATTCAAAGTGTAAGTTCCATCCAATATTTCTAGGATTGACCATCAGGTGATGACTTTTCCTGCTTCATCCTGCCCAAATACTCTACTGCATTAATTCTCCGAACTGCTCTCCCGTCTGTCATATGATAGCCTCTGCAGATGGAGGAGCTCAGTTCTTCTGAAGCCTCGTTCAACTCTCCACAAATATATTAGAGGCTGAGTGGTGTTATATTATTGTGCTGACAGACGAAATAACTGCTTAGGCCTGGGAAGTATTGTACCTTCTCGCTGTTCTTGGGTGGACATTACTCCGCGAATGGCCATGGACTCACACCGTTTTCTTCGTCCTACATGGGCTTGTAATGCTCATGAAACAACATAGTTATGCATTCTGTATGTAGAATAAGAGTCTGGAAAACTGTCACTAACTTCTCAGATAACGGTTACCTCTCCGAAGAATTCAAATTGCGGGCAACTCTAGTTCAGAAACTGAAGCTGTTAGATGATGCCTCGCCTATGGTCACACCATCCTCAACCGCTCCGACAGTGTCTGTATCAACTTCCTACCTTGATTACAACCCTACAGAGGCCAGTCTCAACCAACGGCGCCAGAAAGAAAGCAACAATCTAGTAGATGACAGCTTGTCAAAGATCGACCGAATAGCTGCGACACTAGAGGCTGGTGAGCCCCTCGATAACGATCAAATACAAATTTTCAAAACGAATCTCATATGGGAGATCGAAACTTTGGGAGAAGAACTCAAAGGTAAATGTACCACTGGAGGATACTCATATCCAGATAATTTGACACTTGCCAATCACTATGAGTACATTGTTCTTCCAACCTTGGTTTACGAGCTTGAATACCCGCGATCGGATCGTATTAATTGGTATTATGTTGCGGAGAAAACTCTGGCAGTGTTTGGGATTTTGGCCATCATGAACCTCGTATCCCAAGCATTCATTTATCCGATAGTTATGCGTACCGTTGAGATGAAAGATTCTAGCATGCCGCTTGCTGACAGGCTGAGAGTGTTTCCTTCTATCCTCGGTGACCTGTTATTTCCATTCATTTTTGAATACATGATGGTACGTGTCACATATCACCCAACTCCTTTTTCAATTTTATTTCAAAAAGACAATGCCTAGGCCCTAGGTCCTTTCAAAGGTACAGCTCAGCGTATGTACTGTGCTAATATCGCATAGACTTGGTATGTCATCTGGGAGTGTATCTTGAATGTTCTCGCAGAGATAACGTTCTTTGCGGATCGCGGCTTCTATGCAGATTGGTGGAATAGTGTATCTTGGGACGAATTCTCCAGAGCCTGGAATCGACCTGTTCACAATTTCCTACTTCGGCACGTCTACCACTCATCCATTTCCACGCTCAAGGTAAAGAAATACACTGCAACTCTCATTACATTCTTTCTCAGTGCAATCGTTCATGAGCTGGTGATGTGGTGTCTCTTCAAGAAACTTCGGGGATATTTGCTATTTTTGCAGATGTCGCAGATCCCACTGGTCCAGCTCAGCCGTTCTAGGTGGTTAAAAGAAAGGAAAGGGCTTGGCAATATTATTTTTTGGATAGGTATATTCACTGGACCGAGTCTTTTATGTAGTTTATACTTGATTATTTAATCCAACTCAGTGCCCAGGCTTTTATTTTGCCTAGGTTCCCAGAGTCGAGAGAAGAGAACGTCCCGCTTAAGCTCACAACTTAATAATACTATTGCTGTAGAATAAAAGATTTAGATAACATCAATTTGACTTCATTGGTTCTCTGGAGGGCATTTTAGGTTTCATAAGAAAGGATTTGTCGTTGATAGAAGCTAAAGCCGAGAAGCATGGCCTTGAAGTTTGGACGTTCTGTAACGAGCTGTTAGATGCTTGGTTAGAGGAGAGGAAGTTCCAATATTGTTTTCTCTTCCTATTCCAAATAGGGGAATACCGAAGTAGATCAGCGTCAAAGAGTTCTAAGTATGGCTATTCCCTTGTTTGTTTTGACGATCTTTTGATACGACGTGCTTCGTAAACCTTACTGCCCATTCATCTGCCAAGCTTTGACCACACTGCCCGTCCCGCATCCCCTGTGCATTCTCAGAACTCAATATTAGTGCTGCAACATCCCTGTGACCTGCATCGTCATCGGACCCTTGGCAGCTGAGCATAAATTGACATCAACATCAACAGCGGCACCCGCTCGCACAAATACATTTATGTAGCTCTGACTGCCCTCTGAAATTTTGTTCTGCCGACGATTCGCCTTGCCTTGGCTCTTTACCACTTACGAAGGCGAGACACGTGGTTTCTTATCATCCAAAATCGACCAAGTTGGCCGGTTTTAAAGCCTTCCTCGCTCATGCTACAACCAAGTATCTTCCAGAAGCTCTCATTAAGTCTACATCTACTTCTGCTGTAGACTGGGTAGGGAATCAACGCGTGGCCGGTCGGCTGGGCCGAGCCAAAACGAGAATGGATCATGCACCCGAAGCTAATCCAGAAAGACCTGAAAGATCTTATTTATTTGCCGCTGTGGATTCCATATCCTCCCAGACAAACTCTCGTTCCTCTACTCCGAAACCCGCAGGACCGGGAGAAGGATCGGATCATACGACACAGAATTATGGCTTAAGTCTAAAGCGATATCCCCCAGATTGCCCCCCGCTGGAAGCTCGCTGGTTTTATGCCAATGATGTATATTTTTGTATCGAACTCATCCAGACGTTGGGCTAACATTTTGACGATTAGGTCCCCAAAAGAAAATCTAAGGCGCCGAACCCCCCTCAAGGAGAGACAAAGCTGGCTGTTCCAAAGAAATTCCTCACTTTTAATGAAAATGATTCTCGGAGGATAGAAGCCGCATATCAGAAACTCGCAGACGATTATGATGAGATAAGAAGAGAAAATCGTCGAAAGGCAGAGGATAGCCTTAATGGCCGCCAGTCACCAGCAAATTTTGGCAGAACAACAACTAAAGGAGCCCCTGAGTTTGACGGGCAGGACGGGGGTGTTCAATGTTCTAGTATACCGGTCCAAGAAGACTACCTTTTCGAGGTTGACATCGAAAATCGAGAATTGTCTCCCACATACTGGCAGGGTGCAATATACCAGGTTCTGAGAGGAACATGGTTCTATCAAGAAGGATCGACGCTAAGGCCCTGTGATGAGAATCTAGCGGCACAGTTGGAAGAAGGTTACCTCAAGATTAAGCCGTTCCGTTACCCAAAGTTTCCAGAGAAATCGTCCTCCAGGCCAAACTCACTAAAACCTGGAGAGTTCATCCAGAAAGCCTCAGCTGAAAATCTCTGGGCAACTGGCCAGCAAGTAACAGACGATTCTGGCCCCGAGACTTCCGTCCCAAATTCCCCTCAACCACAAGCTTACCGTCTTTTTGGTATCTATATGAATTCCACTGTGATCTATCAGAGCGATAAGGTGGCAATCCTCAAAGGTGACAATATAATGTCTCGTGTCTCTGATACAGTGTACCAAAAACTCGGCTATGTGGGTGGCGTTAAGTTGGTCAGAGGTTATTCAGATCCAGCAAAGACGAAGGACTCTGGTATTTCGGGACCGTCAACTCCTACAACTGCTGCTGTTAAAGATACAGGTGTTCCTTCTTCCCTTCAACTAGATGAACGACAGCAGCAGCTGCTCAAAAGAAGGTCGGCGCCGCCAATAATTTCATCAGATGAACCAGCCAAGTCTAAAATACCTTCATTTCGGAGAGAGATAGATGAGGAAATGGTGGCAGAGGCCGTACGGGAGCATGATGAAGCAGAGTTTCGAGAAAGTGAAAACCAGGAACGATCTATTGACCATTTGATCTTAGTGACGCATGGTATTGGTCAGCGACTTGGGATGAGGTTGGCTCTGACAGCTCTTTTTATAACTCCTGTCAATTCTAATGGTCTTTTAGAACCGAATCTGTGAATTTCATCCACGATGTGAATTTGCTACGCCAGACCCTGAAGCGCGTATATGCCGAGGCCGAGGATCTACAAGCCCTTAATTCAGAATTGGATAAATTCCCCAAAAATTGCCGTATTCAAGTATTGCCGGTGTGTTGGCGGGATCAACTCGACTTTCCGAAAAAGGGTGTCAGGCAAAACAGAAAAGAACATGATTTAGGAGATGCCTTCGGAGACGAAGAAGACTATCCAAGCTTGGAGGATATAACTGTTGAAGGGGTGCGTATCTAATTACCAGTTGTAAAATAGAGTGCTTACTCGACTAGGTGCCTTTTGTACGGTCTCTTATTAGTGACCTCGCTCTCGACATTCTTTTATATCAGTCCGCGTATCGAGACAATATTGTAAGAATTGTCAAGCACGAGTGTAACCGCATTTTCAGCCTCTTCTGTCAGCGCAATCCAACGTTCAAGGGAAAAGTTAGCCTAATTGGACATTCTTTGGGGTCGGCGATCATGTTTGATATCTTGTGCCGTCAAAAGGAGACCGCTACTCATGCTCATCAGAAACGATCCAAGCACCGGCAGTCCGTCAATGCCGGGTTGCATGGAAACGATTTCGATTTCGATTTCGACGTCGAAGATCTGTTTTGCCTTGGTTCCCCTATAGGTAAGTGATCACAAGTGACCTCGACTGTTTCGGATTGTAGAAAACCCAGGGTTATTTTTTGATATCCTACAAGATATTCATATTTAGGATATTTTCAGATTCATTTGCTGACATTGCCTCTTTTAGGTCTTTTCCAAATGCTTAAAGGGAGAAATATCCTAGCTAGGAGAGAAAATCCATGGCCTGCTGAGTCTCCCATGGACCCAGATTATATGGATGATCCTTTTCTGGCGGCTTCTTTGAGAACAGGCTCCAATAGCGACAATTCGACTGTTACAGGATTACCTCCCTCTATATCTTCCCCCAAAGTTCATCATCTCTTTAACATATTCCATCCATCAGATCCCATCGCATATAGATTAGAACCGCTAATATCTCCGGCGATGTCTTCGATGAAACCTCAGCCACTCCCTTACACCAAGAAAACCCTCGCGGGTAGTGTTAGTGGTATTGGGGCTAAAGTTGGCCAGAGCGTGAGTGGGTTTTGGTCAAGTTTGAGCTCCGGAATTGCGAGTAGTCTATTGAACCGCAGCCTTGGCCTTACAAATGAAGATATAGCTCGAATGGAAGCCCCAAATCAACGAAATCTACAGTCAGCAGGGGCGGGGACGAATATATCAGGTGGCGTGATTTCTGACGCGCAGAATCTTGAAGGGCAAAAGACGAATGAGAAACAGATGGAACTGGCTAAATCTGCGGCGGCAGCTGATATGGGCGCTAGCGCTCCTACGCTGATTGACGATGAAATCGAAACCCTTTACGCCGGCTTTCAAAAGAGGCGAAAGAGCCAACAGGACGATATAGGTGGGCTGGGTTGGTCTGAAGCCGAGGAGAAAGGACAGAAGCTAAAGAGAGAGGAGGCTAAGATCCGTGCGTTGAATCGAAATGGTAGGATCGATTACGTTTTACAGGAGTAGGTTACATTCCTGCACCTATGCTCTCCGAGACGTTTAAATTCTAATGTGCGTTTAGGAGTGTGCTTGACTATAATCCCATGAGGTTTGCCTTCCCCCTCAGTTCTAAATACAAGATGCTAACACTTACGTAGTGCGATTGCAAGCCATTTAAGCTACTGGTCGGACGAGGATGTCTCTCATTTTTTGCTTTCACAGCTACTCTCACGCCACCGAACCATTCAGAAGAAGATGACCAAATAGACTAGATTGGATGACAAGATGTCATTGCTGGCCTCTTGTATTTAAAGAAAAATCAATATAACTACTACTGATTACCCCTCCTTTTCCCATCTATTTCAGACGACAAGCCTGTATCAGAAAATTTGCAGACTGCAAAAATGATATTTTTTGTTGTCAATCGCATAATAGGGAATAGGAGAATAGAATAAATGGCAATGGAAGATGGCCGGGTATGAGAGATTTTGAAATAAAAGGGACGGAAGAGGTAGGGAAGGGTAATAAAAGAATATAAGGGCTGCCCTGTTGAGCCATGACCGAATGGTGGGAAACTATTTTCTGCGCCCTAAACTGTCCCAAAAAAGTGAAATGAGAGTAGAGAAGTGGTTCTGATTTGACTGTCCAGTACTTGCTCTTGTTTTAATGTTCCCGCAGTTAATCGACTTTATGTGGTCATAGCCCGAGATCTTGGGAAGTTGGCTGCAGGAGACAACGACTAAACCTACCAAAAACGGCACCCAATTTGCCGTCTGCTCGTTGAAAAGAGTTAAATAAGTGGGAGAAGCTTATAAATAGCAGGCTGTCGTACTAAAAGGTGTGTATCGTAAAGCCGATATGCAGTAGAAGGACTAGATCTGGCGATCACTGCTCACTAGAACTATCACTGGAGACTATGGCCGTGGCACCTTTGATGACAGGTCTATTCCACCGACCCTATAAATTAGCCGCGCATGGGATTGGAATTTTCCAGAAATCCCCGTAATACTGTAGGAAGTGCAAAGTACTTTGTGCATAAGGAGAACACCCGCTGGTATGGCAGAAGGGGCCGCCCGGCGAGCTCAAGAAAAGCAAACATTGATGGTCAAAAACTAGCCAAGTTACGGTCGCAGCCACCGGACCCAGATTCTTGCCTGCTCCGAGACATCAAACGGTGACCAAAAGTATTCCCCGGAGATAATAGGATCCAGAAGGGGATTTTTACTTTTTTTGGGGGGGGGTTGAACGCATTCCGAAATTTTACTGTAGCTCTACCTCGCACTGCCTGCCCTGTCACTACTAGATGTGCGGGTTTTCGTGCCATTCTAAAACATCTAACCGCCATGCCCCGAAGAGGTAGCAGAGCATGACTGACTGCGCTTACGAAGGATGCTAAAAGTCAGGAGACTTTCATTGATGCGTTGTTCACACCGTACCATATATTGGCCCCCACTGGCGGTGTGATGTGTTCGTGGGGGTTTGCGTTCGGTGGAAAAGGGGAAAACCAGGGAGTCAGAGAAAAGGGGTGAAATTGCGATTCTCCCTGACTCGTTTTACTGCATGGAATATATTGCTCTCACGACGATGAATTTGTTAATGGGACGGGTGTCTGTGTGTACTGTAGAATATCTACATCGTACACATGTGGGTTTTTTGTCCTGTAAAAAAAGAATGGAATTTTTTGGGTGATTTCGGAGGGTCTGGCTGGTCTTGGTGGCTGACATCAGACCAAAGGCTCTCCGGCAGGAACCCGCCCACGCCCGTCATCACGGACGATTGGGTGCCGGGAATGCGGGACAGGGGGGAGAAAGGGTGGTGGGCGGAGGAGAAGATACTGTAAGGAGAAGGACAGTAAAGAGAAGGAGGGACGGCGAAAAGGAAAAACGGGTATCGGAACCAAATCAATGCGAAGGGATGGATTGCATCGTGTCTGGATCGGAGTGTGCGGACTTCTGGAATGTGGAAACGTGGACGAGTCAACGATCTGAATTTTGGGGCGTGGCGGCGGGGAGGGCCGAGGAAGAAGGGCGAAACATGAAAACTAAAGGCACGCCGCATTTCTACAATGGGACGGTTGCACACGAGACCTTGCAGGGAGACATGTCACACTAGTTAGCTATTTGTATTGGACGGTACTTGCAATACAATACAATACCATACCATACCATACCATACCATACCATACCATACCATACCATACCATACCATACCATACCATACCATACCATACCAT